>JAODAL010022851.1:0-63859 GCA_025379985.1 Phyllomedusa bahiana | reverse complement strand
ATTTTTTTTTTTAGGGGGGGCCATAAATAATGTTGTTGAAAAGATTTAAGATCAATTAAGCGGATTCTGCAGGATTTGAGCGTATATTATATTGACAGGAGAACGTAATATCGGGAATTAATTCGTAAATAACAAAATAATAAAATGTGGTTATAGAGAGAGGCAGAATGTTACAGGACTGCTTTATGGGAAGTACAAGGGTTTCATGCTACCATTTGTTTTCTTCTTTCTGTAGTATAAAGACCTGAGTGACTCCGGATCACGATTGCTGCCCCTGGATGCTGAGACCACTTATGACCCCAACATCCATGGCCCTGAGGAACCCAACATCAACTCAGATCAGCAGCAAAGTTAGTATTTGCCAAACGCTTCTCAGAACCAAAGTATTCAGATGTTTCTGTGCTTAACCAATGTTTCAGACTCACAAGGGCCCAGGAAGCTGAGATATGAGGCGCTGTTTTCAGGGTCTTCACACTGTAGAGTCGCCTCAGGTGTCCCTGTGCTGTTTTAATAAGATATAAAGGCAGCTCCATATTTACAAACATCCATGCTTGCATTCGACTCGCACTTAAAGGGGTTGTCTCACTGCAGGGATTGCTGCTTTTTATGTTAAAGATCTTGCAAAAACAAGTCACTTTGCAATATATGTCTGTTAACAGTGTCCTATGTATTCCTAGATATCCCCTCTTGTGTGGGCTGCATCAGCTCCTCAGGTCGCTATAGCAAACCGACCTGTTTGATCTCCCCCTTTGATAGGTTTGCCAGCACTGGTTGCTATAGCTACAGACCTGGCTTCTACTGCAGCCTAGTAAAAGACAGTAAACATGCCCCTGAATTAAAAATGAAACCAAGAAAACCGGACTGAGGTAAGATGAATCAATGTAGTGAGACAACCCCTTTAAAAATGGAGGCTATTGTTGGGCGTTACTCGGAGTGCAATGCAATGTCTTTTATATATATATATATAAAAGAGAGAGAGAGACATAGCGGGAGACACGAGAGAGAGACATAGGGGGAGACACGAGAGAGAGACATAGGGGGAGACACGAGAGAGAGACATAGGGGGAGGCACGAGAGAGAGACATAGGGGGAGGCACGAGAGAGAGACATAGGGGGAGGCACGAGAGAGAGACATAGGGGGAGGCACGAGAGAGAGACATAGGGGGAGGCACGAGAGAGAGACATAGGGGGAGGCACGAGAGAGAGACATAGGGGGAGGCACGAGAGAGAGACATAGGGGGAGACACGAGAGAGAGACATAGGGGGAGACACGAGAGAGAGACATAGGGGGAGAACAGAGAGAGAGACATAGGGGGAGGCACGAGAGAGAGACATAGGGGGAGGCACGAGAGAGAGACATAGGGGGGAGACACGAGAGAGAGACATAGGGGGAGCACGAGAAGGGGAGACATAGGGGAGGCACGAGAGAGAGACATAGGGGGAGGCACGAGAGAGAGACATAGGGGGAGGCAACGAAGAGAGGGCATAGGGGGAGACACGAGAGAGAGACATAGGGGGAGACACGAGAGAGAGACATAGGGGGAGACACGAGAGAGAGACATAGGGGGAGACACGAGAGAGAGACATAGGGGGAGACACGAGAGAGAGACATATGCGGACACACGAGAGAGAGACATCGGGGGAGACACGAGGGACATTGACCTGCAGACAGACCTGAACCCAATCAAGAATCTTTGGAGGGAGCTGAAAACGCAAGATAGCCCAAACCCCCACGCCCACCCACCCCACCCCGAAACCTGAAAGATCTGGAGAAGATCTGTGAGGAGTGGGCCAAAATCCCTGCTGAAGTGGGTGCAAAGTTGGTTAAGAACTACAGGAAGCATCTGACCTCTGTAATACAATAACCTTTCTTTGCAAATATTACATTCTGGTTTTCTAATATTTGCAAAGAAAGGTTTCTGTATTACAGAGGTCAGACGTTTCCTGTAGTTCTTAACCAACTTTGCACCCACTTCAGCAGGGATTTTGGCCCATTCCTCACAGATCTTCTCCAGATCTTTCAGGTTTCGGGGTGGGGTGGGTGGGCGTGGGGGTTTGGGCTATCTTGCGTTTTCAGCTCCCTCCAAAGATTCTTGATTGGGTTCAGGTCTGTCTGCAGGTCAATGTCTCTCTCTCGTGTCTCCCCCTATGTCTCTCTTCTCCATGTCTTCCCCCTATGTCTCTCTCTCGTCGTCTCCCCTATGTCTCCTCTCTCGTGTCTCCCCCCTCTTGTCTCTATTTTTCGTATTCATATCAAATGTTTTGCATTTTTGTATTGCAGGATTAATTGAAGAAGTAATTATTTAACAATAATACAATGTGATTTTCTGGATTTTTTTAGATTCTGTCTCTCACAGTTGAAGTGCACCTATGATAAAAAATTACAAACTCCCCATTCTTTGCAGGTGGAAAAACGTGCAAAATCGCCAGTGTATCAATACTTATTTTCCCCAGTGTGTGTGTGTATATATGTATGTATATGTGTGTACGTATATATACGTACATACACACACACATTAGCAGTACACTATGTAATCCTGTAATGCTTCTATCTTGCAGGCAAAATCTTTTACCTTAAAGAACCTACCGCCATTTTTGATCCAGATGCAATCGTTTTTGAAAAGAGCAGAGGAGACTCAAAGGCTCAGCATGTTCAGCGTTCATCTTCCATGTATGTGATTATTTATGAGATATTATGATGCTTAATTTTTTTGTTTTGTTGTCTTTTTTCCTATCACGTCATATTCTGTTGCAGCCACTTTATTCGGATGCGATAAAGCCTCAAGGTAAATGTGCTGTCATGTTGTTTTTAGGTCCAGCATTTGGTGCCATTTAATTTAATAATTTTATCTTTATGGGGGTGCAGTTTTGCCAAATCCTTGTATAGATGTAGAGGTATTTAATATATTTCTGGCAGTCACTATTAGGTGGTGCTTACTCCTCATCACCGCATACAGCTCCCATTCGCATGAACAATAAATACTTCTTTAGTAAGCTCCCTCTAATGGTGACATTTTACAAATGGTTTTATATACTGTACTATCTAGTTTTCTCTAAAGTTACCAAGCTTATCCTGCAACAAATTTTTTTTTTAGTATACTTTACTATTAAAAGTTTGCCCCTCATACATGTGTATGCATTAGGCATTCACCGTGATTGGACACCTTGCTGACCTAACATAACATTAAAGGGGTTGTCTCACTACATCGATTCATCTTACCTCAGTCCTGTTTTCTTGGTTTCATTTTGAATTCAGGGGCGTGTTTACTGGATTCTACTAGGCTGCAGTAGAAGCCAGGTCTGTAGCTATAGCAACCAGCGCTGGCAGCCTATCAGGAGAGATTGAACAGGTCTGTAGCTATAGCAACCAGTGCTGGCAGCCTATCAGGAGAGATTGTACAGGTCTGTAGCTATAGCGACCTGATGAGCTGATGCAGCCCATACAAGAGGGGATATCTAGGAATAGGTAGGACACTGTTAATGGACACATATTGCAAAGTGACTTGTTTTTGCAATATCTTTAACATAAAAAGCAGCAATCCTTGTAGTGAGACAACCCCTTTACCACTAATGATGCAGCATATCTGAGACATAGTCCATACATTGGTTCTGGCAGCAAAGGACCTGAGGACACCTATAGGATGGGTGGCAATTGTTTAGACACCCCAAGCAACGGGCAAGAAACCTGGTGCCTGGGTCTTATCATGCCACTGGTATCTTCACAAGTGCTCGTAGGGATGTGGTAGAAAGCGACACCACTACCACTATGAAAACAATGTGGCAAATACTTGTGGTTTCACATCTTTTTAGAGGTGCATTTGTAAAATGGACAAGATGGGTGATAAATGATGGATCACTGGCAAGAAAGTAGCTAGTATTCATTGGGCCCTATAGCAAAATGAAATGGGCCCCACCATCTAACTACAGGAAACTGAAACAGCAGCATAAGTAGCAATAACTGAAACTATGAAGAACACTGCCATATATCAGAAAGACCTACATAAGGCTATATCTGCACAGCATAGCTTTACCGTCAGATTTTCAGCAGATACAAAATACTAAATCCGCCAAATCTGACAGTACACTGTGCTGCATGGACAGCAGTGAAACGTTTGCACTGTAGTCTATACCGTTGGGTTTCAAATCTGGTGGAATATCCAACATGTTGTATATTCCACCAGATTCTGCTCGGATTTGCCGTTGGCACCGTACATTGAATGTATGGGGTTGATGGCAAATCCAAAAACTGCATCAAAAACCGCAGTCCAGCAATGTCATAATGGCGTCGGATTTTGGACGTCATTTTGACAATGCTGTGTGGATTTAGCCTTCGGGTATGTTTACACGGCGTCTTCACGCCGCATGAATATGCGCTTTTCAGATGTGTCTCTTGGTCCATCAGAAAGGGCCCAGAGACGCATCTAACAATTAGCAGTGACTTTATCACTGCCGGCAATGACAGACACGCAGCGGCGTTCACATGAGAGATCGCCGCTGCGTGTTTGCATCGCGCCTGTCGGCTCCGTCTTGGAGGATGCAATCCAAGAAATGACGCGCAATTCTTTGATCGCATCCGCAAGACGGACCCGACAGGCGCAATGCAAACACGCAGCGGCGATCACTCATGTGAACGCTGCTGCGTGTCTGTCATTGCCGGCAGTGATAAAGTCACTGCTACAGTGCCTTGCGAAAGTATTCGGCACCCTAGAACTTTTCAACCTTTTGCCATATTTCCAGCTTCAAACATATATATATACAATTTTTATTTTTTTGTGAAGAATCTACAGCAAGTGGGACACAATTGTGAAGTGGAACGAAATTTATTGGATATTTTAAACTTTTGTAAAAAAAAACAAACTGAAAAGTGGGGCGTGCAAAATTATTCGGCCCCTTTACTTTCAGTGCAGCAAAATCATTCCAGAAGTTCAGTGAGGATTTCTGACTGCTCCAATGTTGTCCTAAATGACTGATGATGATAAATATAATCCACCTGTGTGTAATCAAGTCTCCATATAAATGTACCTGCTCTGTGATAGTCTCAGGGTACTGTTTAAAGTTCAGAGAGCATCATGAAGACCAAGGAACACACCAGGCAGGTCCGTGATACTGTGTGGAGAAGTTTTTAAGCTGGATTTGGATACAAAAAGATTTCCCAAACTTTAAACATCCCAAGGAGCACTGTGCAAGCAATCATATTGAAATGGAAGGAGTATCCGACCACTGCAGATCTACCAAGACCCGGCCGTCCCTCTAAACTTTCACCTCAGACAAGGAGAAGACTGATCAGAGATGCAGCCAAGAGGCCCATGATCACTCTGGATGAAGTGCAGAGATCTACAGCTGAGGTGGGAGAGTCTGTCCATAGGACAACAATCAGTCATACACTGCACAAATCTGCCCTTTATGGAAGAGGCAAGAAGAAGCCATTTCTCAAAGATATCCATAAAAAGTCTCATTTAAAGTTTGCCACAAGCCGCCTGGGAGACACCAAACATGTGGAAGAAGGTGCCGCCTGGGAGACACCAAACATATGGAAGAAGGGGCTCTGCTCGGATGAAACCAAAATCCAACTTTTTGGCCACAATGCAAAACGATATGTTTGGTGTGAAAGCAACACAGCTCATCCCCCTGAACACACCATCCCCACTGTCACACATGGGGGGGCAGCATCATGGTTTGGACTTTTCTTCAGCAGGGACAGGGAAAATGGTTAAAATTGATGGGAAGATGGATGGAGCCAAATACAGGACCATTCTGGAAGAGAACCTGTTGGAGTCTGCAAAAGACCTGAGACCGGGACAGAGATTTATCTTCCAACAAGACAATGATCCCAAACATAAAGCAAAATCTACAATGGATGGTTCCCAAATAACCGTCTCCAGGTGTTAGAATGGCCAAGTCACAGTCCAGACCCGAATCCAATGGAGAATCTGTGGAAAGAGCTGAAAACTGCTGTTCACAATCGCTCTCCATCCAAGCTCACTGAGCTCCAGCTGTTCACAAACGCTCTCCCCTTCCAACCTCACTGACTCCAAACTGCTCACAAACTCTCTCCATCCAACCTCACTGAGCTCCAGCTGTTCACAAACGCTCTCCATCCAACCTCCCTGAGCTCCAGCTACTCACAAACGCTCTGCATCCAACCTCACTGAGCTCCAGCTGTTCACAAACGCTCTCCATCCAACCCACTGGAGGCTCCAGCTGTTTTACAAACGCTCTGCATCCAACCTCACTGAGCTCCACTGCTCAAAAACACTCTCCATCCAACCTCACTGAGCTCCAGCTTTTCACCAAACGCTCTCCATCCAACCCACTGAGCTCCAGCTGTTCACAAACGCCTGCATCCAACCTCACTGAGCTCCAGCTGTTCACAAACGCTCTGGCATCCAACCTCACTGACTCCAGCTATTCACAAACGCTCTCCATACAACCTCACTGAGCTCCAGCTGTTCACAAACGCTCTCCATCCAACCTCACTGAGCTCCAGCTGCTCACAAACGCTCTCCATCCAACCTCACTGAGCTCCAGCTGCTCACAAACGCTCTCCATCCAACCTCACTGAGCTCCAGCTGCTCACCAACGCTCTCCATCCAACCTCACTGAGCTCCACTGCTCACAAACGCTCTCCATCCAACCTCACTGAGCTCCAGCTGCTCACAAACGCTCTCCATCCAACCTCACTAGAGCTCCAGCTGCTCACAAACGCTCTCCACCCAACCTCACTGAGCTCCAGCTGCTCACAAACGCTCTCCAACGAACCTCACTGAGCTCCAGCTGCTCACAAACGCTCTCCATCCAACCTCACTGAGCTCCAGCTGCTCACAAACGCTCTCCACCAACCTCACTGAGCTCCAGCTGCTCACAAACGCTCTCCATTCAACCTCACTGAGCTCCAGCTGCTCACAAACGTTCTGCATCCAACCTCACTGAGCTCCAGCTGTTCACAAACGCTCTCCATCCAACCTCACTGAGCTCCAGCTGCTCACAACGCTCTCCATCCAACCTCACTGAGCTCCAGCTGCTCACAAACGCTCTCCATCCAACCTCACTGTGCTCCAGCTGCTCACAAACGCTCTTCATACAACCTCATCGAGCTCCAGCTGTTCACAAACGCCTCCATCCAACCTCACCGAGCTCCAGCTGTTCACAAATGCCTCCATCCAACCTCACTGAGCTTCCAGCTGCTCACAAACGCTCTCCATCCAACCCACTGAGCTCCAGCTGTTCACAAACGCTCTCCATCCAACCTCACTGAGCTCCAGCTGTTCACAAACACTCTCCACGAACCCCCACTGAGCTCCAGCTGCTCACAAACGCTCTCCATCCAACCTCACTGAGCTCCAGCTGTTCACAAACGCTCTCCATCCAACCTCACTGAGCTCCAGCTGCTCACAAACGCTCTCCATCCAACCCCACTGAGCTCCAGCTGTTCACAAACACTCTCCATCCAACCTCACTGAGCTCCAGCTGCTCACAAACGCTCTCTCCATCCAACCTCACTGACTCCAGCTGTTCACAAACGCTCTCCATCCAAATTCACTGAGCTCCAGCTGTGGCCAAGGAAGAATGGGCAAGAATTTCAGTCTCTCGATGTGCAAAACTGATAGACACATACCCCAAGCGACTTGTAGCTGTAATCACAGCAAAAGGTGGCGCTACAAAGTATTAACTTAAGGGGGCCGAATAATATTGCAGGCCGCACTTTTCAGTTTGTTTGTTTTTTACAAAAGTTTAAAATATCCAATAAATTTCGTTCCACTTCACAATTGTGTCCCACTTGTTGTTGATTCTTCTAAAAAAAAATTATATTTTTATTTGAAGCCTGAAATGTGGCAAAAGGTTGAAAAGTTCAAGGCGGCCGAATACTTTCGCAAGGCACTGTAATTGTTAGATGTGTCTCTGGGTCCGTTCTGATGGACCCAGAGACGCATCTGAAAAGTGTATGTTCATGCGGAGTGAGGAAGCCGTGTGAACATACCCTTAGTGTCAGACAGAATAAAGCCGCCAACTTGTTATTCACTACCAAAAAGAACAATGTTCCTGTACCTGAGTGGGCCCCTCACTCCCTGGGCCCTATAACAGGTGCCATGCCTGCTACAGCTATAGTTACACCCATTGGGAATCTAACTACTGGGATGTCACAGAAGACTAGAATAGGATCAGCAGACATCTTGGGCAGGAGCTCCTGAGAGCTATACTCTTCTTCACCTCAGCCATCCACAAGTTTGGAAAAGGGGTTGAAAATCTTCCTATGTAACAACTGCCTGAGGGGGGGGGAGGTGTCACCCAGCTTTCCCAGATTCTGGAAAAAGCTATCCGGCACCCGGGAAAGAAAATCTGGATGTCTTCTGTGGGGAATGGGGCATTGCCTAGCTTTATCAGATGCTAAGTAGTCTGTTCATAACTTTGGAAAACTGTGTTACATCCCCCACAGCAGGCACCCAGAAAAGCTTGGTGGCTACTGTGGGCAATGGGGCGTCGCTGGCACCAGTAAACAGCCGACGCTAGTTGGCCACGTACACTTGCCAGCTCTCCCAATACGGTGGAGCTGACAAGAATATTTTAACAATTTGTGCGTTCTGAGGTCACACAAACAGTTAAAAGGACAGGACAGTTCCAGGGATTTGGGACATGTGCTGTATCCATGGGATATGCCTTAAAGGAGTATTCCCATCACAGCAAGTGCTGCTAGAAGAGCCAATTACTGTAAAGTAAGCAATTTTCAAAATGCATGTTATTAAAAAAAATGTATGCTTTATCTAATACAGGCCTTTTAGCATCTTCAAGTTGCTCTCTTGTCTCCATGGTTACCGACCACCACTGTGTGCTGTGAACTGTTCAGACAGCAGTATCCGGAATCTGCACATACAGGCAAGCAATGCACTGACATCATGGTAGCACCACTTGCCTATTCTGCCCATTTGTTTAAGCAAAGAGTAGCAGGTTCGGGACCAAAACGTGAGATAAGGCTGAATTATCGGCTAGGACTGAAAGTACACAGTGGTGGTCAGTATCCAAGGAGATGAGAGAAAAAAGTCCTGTATTAGGTAAAGAATACAGATTTTTTAATAGCAAACCTTTTAAGAATACCACTTTTAAGCTGTCCAGGAGGACTGCTGATGAAATCTGGGACTGTCCCACGGGATCGGTTGGGAGCTATACAACCCTCACCTCTCACCATATCTCAACCCACTTGTCACCCCTGAAACTCTCCACCTTTACCCCTCTTCCCACTCTAACCACCTCTAATGAACAATTGAAAAGAGGCTCTAGTCGCCTGTTGGCCATCTCTAACCTGGCGAGATACAGCTGTTTCCCGATGGCATCTTACAGCACTTTTGCCTGAAGCTGTTGCAGCTGAGCCTGTAGATGCGGCACTCTCGTAGGTGGAGGAAGCGGTCATCCCTGCTGGTCCCTTAAATGCACAATTGGTAATAAGTCTGGTGGCCCGACAGGTCAAGGAAGTGTAGCAATGTGGAAGAGACTTTCCTGGAAAGCACTTACTGTGTGTGGACGAGCATAATCCTGCTGAAACTTGCCAGTTAGAAGACATGAGAGGCGACACATTGGCTGCAGAATGTCCTGCACACATCACTGAACTGTTTGTGTCCTCGCATCACTGGTAAGGTTGACCGACTGTCGTACGCGATGGCTTCACAGACTTCCACACCAGAAGTTGGGGCTGTGTGTTGCTCCACAGCAAAGGCAGGACTGAAGTGCTCACAATGAGGCCCTCTATACTGTAACCCGACCATCATCCTAAAAAAAACCTGGACTCGCTACCAAAGATAACGCGATTTCAGTCTATAGCGGCCCAGGTTTCCTATTCACAACACCCAGGCATATGAAGGTGACTGAGGCGGGCTGTCAATGGCAGGACAGGTTATGGGTATCATAACACCAAATTTCCTTTCACCAAGTGCCTGGAAATGTTCCGTGGGGGGTAATTAAGATGCCATCTTAATTAGTGGACAAGTAAACTGTGGGGGCTGCTTGTGCTGGTCGGTGGATCAACAATCCTTCCTACGGGATCGTCGTGTGTGTGTGCGCCCTACGTAACCACTACTCCCAACACCACCTCACAGCTTCGTCAGAAGGGCTTAAAACAATGGGAAATTCATGGAGACAACCACCCGATTTCAGTCCAATGATGTTCCCCTTCTCAAAGCTTGTGAACTGGACAAAATATATTTTAGTGTGTTAATGAGGCATATGTAATGGTGAAAAGGGTTTTCTCAATATAAAGATCATATCTGTAATGCTGGGGACAGTAAAAATAAGCACTTTTGCAATTGGTTTGTATTTAGTATAACGGCTATTAGTTAATCTGTGTGCACCTAAAACTGCGGCCTGGGATTGGTCCTCACTGCTTTGCTGTGATTGGCTGCCTAATATTTAGTCCAACCCTCTGTGCAGGACATGCTCCCTGTGCTGTGATTGGCTGCCTGCACTCTCTGTGCTCATTCCCCTCCGAGCTGTGTCAAACTGAAGGCTGCTCCGCTCCTCTCCCAGGGACATCTCTGATGTGAATCTGGGCAATACTAGATTCACGCCCCCCACCCATGTAATACACTCTGCTCCCCCCACCTATATAACACAAATATAGTACACTCTGCTACCCCTACTCATATAACACACATATAGTACCCTCTGCTCTCCCCACCCATCTAACACACGTATAATACCCCTCTGCTCCCCTCCACCCATAAAAACACACATACAAACACTCTCTGCACCCACCCCCCACTCCTCATACCTAACACACTACATAATACCCACCGTGCTAGACAAATGACCAGATGTCACTTTATGTAACATTAGCGGGCTGTATGTATAACTGTTTACACCAATGCCGGTGTTCTGGTTACAAGGATTGGAGACTGGGAGGTGACTATCACAGCTCTCGGGACATGAGACCTAACCACTGTAGGAGGTCTGCAGAGCTGTGCCATCCACTGCTCGCACAGAATGAGAACTGGGGAGGAAGCAGGGACAGGAAAGGGGTGTGATGAGGTCACCACTCCTCAGTGAGGGAAGACACGCCCTGCTGGGAGGAGAGTCCCGCCCCTGGATTTGAAGCTGTAAGAGAGCGAGAGAGCTCAAGATGCCTGTGAAAGTCTGTAATGAGAAAACCCCTTTAACACCTTAAGCACCGGGCCTAAAAAGTAGTTAATGACCAGAACATCTTTTTAGTTTTTGCCTCCTTGCGTTTCAACAGTTGTAACTTTTTTATTTTTCAATGACGCATTTGGATGAGGCCTCGTTTTATTCGAGACAAGTTGTACTTTATGGGGGAATAGTTTAAGTTCACTTATAAATAATTGCAGAATTTTTTTACATTTTTTTTACATTTTTTTGTTTACACCATTCACATTTCACACTTAATAACTTGTTAGATTAATTCTACAGGTTATTATGGTCGTGTGGATACCTAATGTGTAGTTTTTTTGTGTGTGAAATATATGCACAACTATTTTTTATTAAATATTTATTTTTTTTTTAATTTTTTTATTCATTTTTTTTTTACACTTTTTATGTTTTTTACTTTTTTTCTTTTTTTTTTTGAATCCCATGAAGGGACAAATTTTTTACACATTTTTTTTTTTTTACACTTGGTAATGTATTAGCATATTCATATATGCTAATACATTATAATCTGTGTCAGTCTGACACCGGCAGTGATCTGGAAAGCACACAGTGTGTCCTGGTCAGTGGCTTGTTACACAGACAGCTCTGGGGCTACTCTAGGTCCCCAGGGCTGACTGTGCAGCCGTTCCCCGGGCTCTGTCGGGTCACCGGGTGTTCCGATCACCCAACAGCGCAGGGAAAGCCTTGATTGCACTGCGGTGACGATCCGCCGCAATCAAAGGGTTAAGGCATCGGGTTGCGGGGGTCCCCCCGCTTCCCAGTGCTCGCAGGGGATGCTCTGGGATCAGGGCTGTGTAGTACAGCCCCGATCTCAGCGCAGCTGCGGCGTCCGGGCGGCGCAAACCCCGTAGTCTGCAGCAACGCCAAAAGACGGCGCTGTAGACGAACGACCCGCACCAGCCGACGTCAAAAGTCGGTGGGCGGTCGTTAAGGGGTTAAGGATCTCTCAATAAGATGTGTACACTACCCAAAAGTAGCCCCTGAGAGCCTTTTTATGCGGAAAAGTACTTTAACCAACACATGTGGCAAGACCTTGGGCACATGTATGAAAACTGTCTACATATAAGACTTTTTTTGTTGCTCATAGCCATAAATCAGAGCTCCCCCTTTCATTTCATATAGGGCTCTGAAAAAATAAAGGGAGCTCTGGTTGCTGTGGGCAACAAGGAAAGTCTTAGACCTGGACAGTTTTCATACATGTTCCCTCTAATCGCACCACACCTATATGCCCATAACTACAGCAATCCCACATTGCTATCTGGGTGTGTGATTTTTTTGGGGGGAGATTAATGTATTTTATAGATGTAATTTTAGGCTCTTGTTACTGATATTAATAAAATGATGGTGGTTCTAGAATTTTTTTTTGAACAATTTTTAGATTTTACTGATCTGCAATGGTTTTTGGCTTGTCAGTTTTGGAAATTGGGGTTCAGAATTAGGCATTCTGCAGACACGGGGCTGGGGTCTCGTGGAGGAACGACATCACTCATTCGGAGATTGCACGACTTGATCTATTTGGCTTTTGTAAGGGGGAGCTCATAAAACGTTATTGTGTTTTCGTTCGCATCATTTCAGGAGACGTATAATTTTACGAGGATATAATGAGCTCGCTACTTCTGACTCCGTAATGGAATGATAAATTGGGTTTCCAAAGGATATTGTGAAGTCCCATTAACGGCTTTTGACAATCAACTTTTAGTGTCTCATCTCCTCTGGGGAGGATTTTATGCTTTTTTTTTTTGTTATATGTTTTAATCAGGAGGGCAGCTCAAGAATTTCAGAGACTCTAGAAGCCGCTCGCTGAACCCCACCAGCCTCAAAGGTTTTGACGAATTGTTGGGCCTTAATAAGCTGTCGCTACTGTAGCTAAGCACAGTCTGTAGAACGATTATATATTGGGACACGTAACTTTATATACTACTGTGTTTTATATACTTTTTTTGTGTTTTAAATTCCTCACCATTTTCAAGATCTCTGCTTGTTGTCAATGAATGGGAACTTTCTTCTTTATATCCAGAGGCTGAAGAGTCTTACAGCTGAGGATCTGTTACACACGTGCCCAGTCTAGAATTCTTTGGGGGCCTGGACTCCAGAATTATACATTTTTGGGTCTTTTTGCAGTGTTTTGCAGTGTCGGTCAAGAGGAACTCCAAACAGTTATTTCCAACAGATGAAATGTTTAGGACTACAGTGGTATCTGTGTGGAGCCCATTGGCTATCATTAGTGTTGATTGAACCGTTCTAGAAAAGTTACGTTCGACTAGAACATCTAGATTTTTTTTAGAACTCGAACAAACAGAACATTTCACTGTTCACTTGAGTAAAGTTCTAGATCGACACGCCATTTTCAGTTACGTTTTCAGTGGCTTTCTCCACTTTTATCGGCCATCCAATCACCTTTCTGGACTTATTGGCGGCCATCCAATCACCTTTCTGGACTTATTGGCGGCCATCCAATCACCTTTCTGCACTTTTAGTGGCCATCCAATCACCTGTCTGGACTTTTAGCGGCCATCCAATCACCTTTCTGGACTTATTGGCGGGCATCCAATCAGTATAGAGCACAGAGAAGAGCCAAAAATGTTATCGCTGAGGTGTAGGGCTCTCATTGGCTGCTAAAATCACATGACCATGTTATATATATTCATAGTTGCCAACTTTTGAAATTGAAAAAGCAGGAGATTGTAGAGGGCGGCGCGCTCCGCGGCAAAAATTTGCATGGACACGCCCATCTTGTCGGTGTGCCATGCCCCTTCAAAAAGCCACACCCACTCCACCTAACTGCATAACGGCTTTGGAAGAAAGCCAGTAATCTAGCCATGAGCCCTAACTATGCCAGGGTGTAGTAAGTGCCTCCTCTGGCATAGACCCCCAGCAGGTAGATGCCCTCTACAGTAGGCCAGGTAGATGCCCCTCTGTAGCCAGGTAGATGCCCCCTACTATAGCCAGGCAGGCTTGGGGGATGCCCCCCTCTTGTAGCCATGTTAGGAATGCCCCCTCTGTATAGCCAGGTAGATGCCCCCTCTGTAGCCAGGTAGATGCCCCCCTCTGTTAGCCAGGTAGATGCCCCCCTTTGTTAGCCGGGTAGATGCCCCCCTTTGTTAGCCCGGTAGTTGCCCCCTTTGTTAGCGGGGTAGATGCCCCCTTTGTTAGCCAGGTAGATGCCCCCTGTTAGCCAGGTAGATCCCCCATTGTTAGCCAGGTAGTGCCCCCCCAGTTTGTGCAGGTAGTGCCCCCATTGTAGCAGGTGTGCCCCCCCATTGTAGCCAGGTAGTGCCCCCTCTGTGCCAGTAGAGACCCCCCCCCCCATTGTAGCCAGGTAGAGCCCCCCTATAACTAATAAAAATAAAATAATAAAAGACACTTACCTCACCAGGCTCCTGCAGCTCCGGACATCTCCCGGCCAACTGAGTAGTCTCAGCGTCGCAGGGGGAGTGACCACAGCCGCGCGTCACTTCCCCTGCGACACTGACCTGTATGTACAGCGCACACCGGCGCTGTACATACAGGGGGAGAAGGGAGGAGGGGAGCGATCGCTGCTGCCTTCTCCCTGTACTGCTGACTGACTTGTGCGGCCGCAGCCGCACAGTCAGTGAAACTCGCCGGGCGGGTGAGCGGCCGCTTCATCCGCCTGTAGGAGCGGCCCGGCGGCGCCAGAGTAGCGCACCAGCGCTACTCTGGTGCCGCGGTCCCCCCGCTGCCTGCTTGCGGCGGGAGGAAAGCCAACTCTGCCGGGAGGGTGGGGGGGACCCCCATTAGTGGGACCCCCTACCGCCAAAAGCGGGAGAGTTGGCATGTATGTATATATTTCACTGTATTTCATTCTGAACGCCATTTTCAGCTCACTCTCTGTACTGCCTCTCCCCTCTGCCAATCCCTTCACCGGCTTCCCATTGCCCAGCGAATTCATTTCAAGCTACTAACCATGACCTACAAGGCTCTCCATGACCTCTCCCCTCCATACATCTCTGCCCTAATTTCCAAATATCTCCCCTCACGCAATCTCCGCTCCTCACAGGACCTTCTCCTCTGCTCTCCCCTTATCAGCTCCTCACACAACCGTCTCCAAGATTTCTCCCGTGATTCACCCACACTCTGGAACTCACTGCCCCAACACATCAGACTCTACCCCACTCACCAGCTTCAAAAGCAACCTGAAAACCCATTTCTTCAGGCTTGCCTATAACCTACACTAACTTTGCTGTCACTAAATCCTTCACAAACATGTCTGCCCCTCACCTCCTGTCTCTTTCCCCCTCCTTGTAGATTGTAAGCCCTCGCGGGTAGGGTCCTCTCTCCCTCTGTCGTGCCAATTGTCATTCATCACTTATCATTGTACTCGTTTGACTTATGTTATATATGTAACCCCCCTCGAATGTACAGCGCCTTGCAATCAATGGCGCTTTAAAATAAATAATAATACTGTACAGACTACTCTTAGTTGTTTAGATTGCATTTTCCTCTCCAAAGACAGCAATAGTTAGGGAGTTTGGTATTGCTGGCTGCATCTTTCCCACACCCAGAAGCTGCTGACATTTTCAGGATCACATAACGTCTAACTCTCATATACATGGATATGTATTATACAGCAGTATTGAAGGTGAAATCATTTTATAACACACCATCTCCAAATCTCCTATACAAAGAAATATATTTTAAATAGTGGTTGCACCTCCTATAGCTACGCCCCTGCTTGCAAGCTGTCCTCATCTTTTCAGCCATTGAAAGGAATGAAGTATTTTAGCCTCTCAGTTGTTTTCTGTCACTCTTAGAGACAAATTTTCTTCACTAAGATGTTCCACGTAACCAGTTTACTGTTATGGAGGGTAATTTCAGCCTCCCCTCACCTGTATAGGTATAAAAATTGACCAGAACATCTTCTCCCATTGACTTTAATGGGGTTCAAGTTCAAATAGAACCTAGAACCGAACACCACTACTGTTCAAAGTTCATCTAGAACTAGAACTTTTTACTGTTCGCTCATTTCTAGCTATCATTATCAAAAAATATATACTGTGCAGTAGTAGCCTCTATAGGGAATAGCATAATCTGCTGTATTATTCCATACTGACATATACCAGCCTAACAGAGCCCAGAAGGATCCTTTGGGCTATATATTGGGTGAATGGGAGCCTATGAATATTGCTGATCTATAGACTGGGAGGTTTCCCAACACATATAGCAAATGTGCAGCGAGTGAAAGTAGATTTGCCTTCACTGATACATTGTAGCAAACTATCAGGCCAGAAGAGATTTGTGTTACTGATGATATTACATCACATGTCAAACTCAGAGCCACATGGGCCAAATCCAGCCCTCTCCATCATTTTATGTAGCCAAGGAGAGCTAATGCACAGCGGGCAGGGATGGACAAGGTCTGGATACAGAAGGACCAAGACTCCACTTTCCCTGGAAGACACAACCAGCGCTTGGTAGAGGTAGTGGTGCCAACATGGGGAATGGGCAACTCCTTGAATTTAAAGCTCTAGGGCGAACCTCTGTTCAGCAACTCACAGGTGGTGGCACAGCTTTGACAGACCTGACCAGGCACCCTTTCCAGCCTCCAAGGTAGGAGACTCTCTGCTAAAAACGTGGAAGAGGCTGGTTTTTATGTAGCCTTAAAGGACATCCTAATCTTTTACCGATCACATGGTGCCATAACATCTCTGGTGGAACAATTTAAACACCAACCCCAAAAATAGATACATATGACGGGTTGCAAAAGTCTTCCTACCCCCTTGAACTGTTCTTCATTTTTAAATGTTACAGCCACAAACGTAAACGTATTTTATGTGATAGAGCAACACAAGGTAGCAATTTTTTGTAAAGTGCAAAGAAAATTATCCATGCTTTTCCAAATTAAAAAACTGGACAGTGCAGCATGCATAGGTATTCAGCCCCCCTGAGTCAGTACTTTGTAGGACCACCGTTATCTCCAGTGACAGCTGCAGTCTGTTTGGGGATGTCACTACCAGCTTTGCACATCTAGAGGCTGGAAGTTTTGCTCATTCTAATTTGCAGAATAGCTCTAGATGCTGTGAGGGCAATGCTGTCTTAACACATGGGCATGCTGAACGGTTGAACAGTCCTCATGGGACCTTATAGTCACTTTAGCGAAGATAGTTACTTATTGTAGCCCTAACAATTTCAGCTAAAAGAAGCTAATAGGGAAGAAAGCAACGGGTAAAGTTCACCCATGAGTAACAATCGAAATGTCTCATTTTTGTTTTGTCTAGTGAACTTCCTGAGCGTGAAGAAGGGGAAGGAGAGGAGACCCCAACTTTTAGCCACTGGGGGGCTCCCCGTGTGTAAGTAACGCTTTGTTTCCACCTTAGTATCTCTACTATTGACTTGATCTGACCGTGTCCTACGATCTGATCATCAGGGTTGAAATTTGGAGAGAACCTCAAGTTTCCCTGGGGATCAGTATCGTCGGAGGACAAACTATCATAAGACGACTGAAGAATGGGGAGGAGCTGAAAGGAATATTTATTAAGCAGGTTCTGGAGGACAGTCCTGCAGGAAAAACCAAAGCGTTGAAGACTGGAGATAAAATTCTGGAGGTAAGTTAAGTTAAAAAAAAAAAAAAAAAGGGGTAAGAGGTAGGGGGAAAAATTAAATAGAAAAAAGTTACTACTTACTATGTCCTACTTCTATAACTTTTAGAAGCTGAGGTTGGGGTAACTGATGGGGTACATGCGGTGTAGAATTTCTTTAGCCGTCTTTTTGCCAACCTGGGATGTTTTCTCATAGGCTGCCCTGTCTTACTGTCTTTTACGGTATATATTTACTACATACTGTTACATAGGGTCACATACAGATATATTAACAGGAACCAATAGGATCAATGATCAAATATAAAGATCAAAACTACTGATCCCTTTAAGAGTTTTTTTCCATTACAGAAGTAAAACAAATGACACACCGCTCTGATTTACCATCAATGTCCTATCAGTGCAAGTCCAACTGTTACCCCTGTGTCACTTTTGGTTTTACTGAGTGGCTGCTTGGTTGTCCATTATGAATCAATAGGCAGCCATGGAAAAAAGTGAAGTGAATTCAGTAGGTGACAATGTTGTATGGACCTTTCTTATCAACATCGCCACTTTGTTTTAGTGATTCGTGTGGGTCACATAATTCAAATTCTTGCCAATTGGACAAGGTTTTTCTTGAGGATATCCTGTAATGGGATTGAAAACTTTTTTTTTTAACAACACAAAACATATGTATTTGGTTTCCCCAAAGCCTACATGGCCATGATAAATGTATCCAAAAAAGAAATTAATACAAACTTAGATATTGATCATAGTTGCACCCAAAAAACATGAACTCATCCCACAAAAGACAACATTTCACACAGTTACAGTGTCAGAGTTGAATACCTTGGACTCACCAAAAGCAATCAGTCTTGGAGTCCACCCTCAGCTATGTAGAAATAATGCTAGACCATCATAGTTCTAATAGTAAAATGTTGGTATATTGTTGAGAAACATCAAACCCAATGTTTATGAAACAAGTAACCAATTTAACTTTGTGCCCTGACAAGTGGTTTATGCTGCCCTATCTAAGATCGGGATATGATAGAGGAGAGAAGCTGAGCTCTGTGATATATAGGGTTATATGATAGAGGAGAGAAGCTGAGCTCTGTGATATATAGGGATATATGATAGAGGAGAGGAGCTGAGCTCTGTGATATATAGGGTTATATGATAGAGGAGAGGAGCTGAGCTCTGTGATATATAGGGTTATATGATAGAGGAGAGAAGCTGAGCTCTGTGATATATAGGGTTATATGATAGAGGAGCTGAGCTCTGTGATATATAGGGTTATATGATAGAAGAGAGGAGCTGAGTTCTGAGATATATAGGGTTATATAATAGAGGAGAGGAGCTGAGCTATTTGATATACAGTATAGGGTTATATGAAATATAGATGAATTTCTGAGTAAAAAGCAGAGGAAATCTGTGAAAGTGAAACTGAATTTTCTGCTTACCTAGCTATGTATACACACTGATGCAGGGAAAGTTGTCTGTCGCTGTGTGTGGACGGGGTAGCAGGACTCCGACTGTCACTTAAGAAGTCAGAATTTAAGTTTTACTCAGAAATCATGCTCCAAATCATATAAACCTATATATCAAAGGGCACAGCTTCTCTCCCTCTCTCATATCCTGCTCTCAGATGGGTTGGCATAAACCATGTGACAGGTTCCCTTTTAAAGCGCACATATCAAAAGGTTTTTTTTCAGTATTTCTTACTGGATTTATTGGTCTAATCAGGCTACTTGTAACTTTTCAGGTATCTGGTGTAGATCTGAAGAACGCTACACATGAAGAAGCTGTAGAGGCCATTAAAAATGCAGGAAATCCTGTCGTCTTTGTCATTCAAAGTTTATCAGCTGCTCCGCGGGTGAGTAGTGAATGTTTACTATACACGTCAGTTGAGTTGTCTAGGATTCGGGCAACACGGCGACTTTGTTCACAGTGCCTCTCCTGTCCACTGGTTGTGTGTGGTATTGCAGCTCAAGTCTATTTTGCTCCAATGGAGCTGCAATACCAGACACAACCTTTTCGTAGGAGTGGCGCTGTTTATTGCAGAAAGTGGCCATCTTCTTATAATCCTGGACAAACCCATTGTAACATCTATGTTGGAGGCCAGATTGTAGCGCACTATGAGCTGGTCTCGGAGAATAAGGCCATAGTCTCGCTTGTGCAGTTTTCCCCATTAATTTCAATGAGAATTCTACATAGGCCTGGTTCACACGGCTTATTGCCGGCGTAATTGCGGGGACGGATTTCGGCCCGCAATTACGCCGGCAGCCGTGCAGCGGGGCGGGGGCTGGCATCTCGCCGGCCCCATAGACTATTATTATCTACGGCGCATATGCGCCGTAAATAATTCACATGTCACTTTCTCGCCCCGCAGCGGATTCGCCGAGCGGGGAGGAGAGACGGAATCCAAAGTTCTCTATGAGAACTGTGTATTACCTTAGTTACTGGGACGGATTGGAGCCTTATTGCAGCGCAAATACGGCGCACAGTACGGCACCAATCCGCGCCCAAATAAGCCGTGTGAACATTGCCATACAGCTCTGGAAAAAATTAAGAGACCGCTGCAAAATTTTCAGTTTCTCTGATTTTTCTCTTCAATGGTAAATGTTTGGAGAAAAATGTACTATATAAACTACTGACAACGTGTCTCCAAAATTCAAGCAAAATTTTTTTTATTTATTTGCAGTAAATGAGAAATCTTCAAAATAATAAAAAAGCAGCAGCAGAGCTGTCAGCCCTCAAATAATGCAAAGAAAACAAGTTCATGTTTATTTAGAAACAATAAGACTAATGGTTTAAGTCAGGAAGAGTTCAGAAATCAATATTTGGTGGAATAACCATGATTTTTGCATTCATATTGCCTAGCACTTGTTTTGCCATCCAGCTTGTCCTATTGCAAGAGGATTGTGAAGGCCACAGCAGTGTTTTTTATACTTTCCTTCATTAAATAAGATTTGGTTCAGGTGATCACCTAATCAGAAGCACATTAAGTAGAATGAGGTGGACTTTGGTCGGAATTCAGTTGACACTGGAATGGAATGGCTGCCAGACATGTAGAGGTGATGATTATTAGAAAACTGTGCAGTGATCTCTTAATTTTTTCCAGAGCTGTATAACTGAGTGAATGTGCTTGGGTATATTTGAAACGCTCATGGAAATATCTGGGGAAGAGCAGTGCAAGCGTGGCTATCTTTTAAAAGGTGGAGAAGCACTTTAATAACAGATTGCCTGAAAATGGCTCCCTTGTCCTTTTTATGGTGCTACAAAGGACCGCTTATGGTTAGAGCTAGACTGTGCTAAGCAATAGAAAGTAAGGTCATCTCGCATCAACATCCCATACCACTGCGGCCTGCAATCTGATTATTTTGCCCGTCTTTATCACAGTTATGCACCCTGAAAATCAACTAAAATAAAAGGGGTTGTCCATGATGTGTCAAAATTAATATAATGCTTTTGGGGCCCCATTTAAGCAAAAAAAAACTTCAACTCTCCTACCTCTAACTCCTGGTTCCAGTGGGGACCGGAGGTAGGTGTCTCTACTTAAATCACCATATGGAGCTGTTCACTACCAAATGGTGATGGAAGCGGGAAGCACATGCAGCGGTGATACGCCTGGTCAGAAGTGACGGTACGTCAATAGAAGACCACAGAGACCCAGTGCTGAAACTGGAACCAGAGGTAGGTTAGTATAAGCTTTTTGTTTGTTTTAATGGGGTCCCTACAGCATTATATTCATTTTTTATATAACCTGGATAATCCCTCTAATGGGGTCCATATGAAAAAGCAATCTTTTTTGTTTTTGCATATATCTCCTATGCAGCTCTATTTGTTTCCATGGTTACAGACCACAAGTATTGTCTGATACTTCAGTCCTTTGTTATTTTATTTCACTCCTCCCCCTTGTCTAGTTGTTGTAGTTTAGCGAGAGGCAGGGATCTAAGACAGTGGAGTAACATGAGTGTGCGATCAGACTGCATAGGACTTGTCTGCAATCTGTAACTGTCTTTAAAGGTGATTTGTATTGCATCAATTTGTGTTTTAAATGCATTGAAGTTATAGAAAAATGATTGCAAAAGATACACACCCCTGTAAGGTCCCGTCAAACCGATCAGTAGAGGTTCAGTATGGAGTTGAATGTCAGACAGGTGTTTCACCACATTGTATGAATTGATGATTTTCTTTGTCCATGCTGCTGTAGAAGAGAGACCAAAACGGATCAGTACTTGTGAGCAAACCCAAATGCTGCAACCTCCTCTGATTGTAATTGTTGACACTTGTATATTTCAGCTGCTCTCCATTGTGAAACCAACAAATAAGGGGGGTGCAGACTCCAGCCCGCAGGTAAATAATACTGATTTGGTGCCCAATGTATAGTAGTTTCATAGTACATCTATTAACATCTTTAACACAGGCATTTATTTTTTAAATTGAACAATTCTGGATTCTTCTGTGATTGATTTCTGACATTTGCTCATATATGGAAACATTTTACGCAGCTGATCATAGTGCAGCAATTTTATCACAACTTGAAGATTTAATCTAAACTTTGTGAGGGTCTGCACCATATTTATCTTATACTGATCCTGAGTAACAGTATTAACTTCAGAGCTGCACTCACTATTCTGCTGGTGCAGTCACTGTGTACATACATTACTTATCCTGTACTGATCCTGAGTTACATCCTGTATTATACTCCAGAGCTACACTCACTATTCTGCTGGTGCAGTCACTGTGTACATACATTACATTACTTATCCTGTCCTGATCCTGAGTTACATCCTGTATTATACAGTCATGGCCAAAAGTTTTGAGAATGACACAAATCTTATATTGTCACATGATCTGTTGCCCTCTGGGTTTTATTTGTGTTTGTCAGATGTTTTTATCACATACAGAAATACAAGTGCAATCATATTATGATTAACATATGCTTTTATTGTCAGAATGAGTTAATTCAGCAAGTCAATATTTTCAGTGTTGACCCTTGTTCTTCAGGACATCTGCAATTCTTCCTGGTATGCTCTCAATCAACTTCTGGACCAAATCCTGACTGATAGCAGTCCATTCTTGCACAATCAATGCTTGCATTTTGTCACAATTTGTTGGTTTTTGTTTGTCCACCCGTCTCTTGATGATTGACCCAAGTCTCAATGGGAATAAAATCAGGTGATTTCCAGGCCATGGACCCAAAATCTCTGTTTTGTTCCCTGAGCCATTTTAGTTATCACCTTTGCTTTATGGCAAGGTGCTCCATCATGCTGGAAAAGGCATTGTTGATCACCAACTGCTCTTGGACGTTGGGGAGAAAGTTGCTTTGGAGGACATTCTGGTACCATTCTTTATTCATGGATGTGTTTTTAGGCAAAAACTGTTAGAGAGCCGATTCCCTTGGCTGAGAAGCAACCCCACACATAAATGGTTTTTCTGGATGCTTTACAGTTGGCATGAGACAAGACTGGTGGTATCGCTCACCTTGTCTTCTCCAAAACAAGCGTTTTCCAGAGTTCCAAACATTCGGAAAGGGATTCATCTGAGAAAATGACTTTACCCCAGTCCTTAGCAGTCCACTCCCTGTACCTTTGGCAGAATATCAGTCTGACCCTGATGTTTTTTCTGGAGAGAAGTGGCTTCTTTGCTGCCCTCCTTGACACCAGGGCCTTGCTCCTTGAGTCTCCCGCAGTCTCACCCGTTGCTGCAGAATGCACTCACACCCTGCCTGGCTGCCAAATTACTGAGCCAAGCTCTGGCACTGCTGGTAGCCCGATTCCGAAGCTGAAACACCTTTTAAAGAACGGTCCTGGCGCTTGCTGGCTGTCTGTGGGGGCCCCGGAGCCTTTTTGCAACAATGGAACCCCTCTCCTTGAATTCCTTGATGATGCGATAGATTGTTGACTGAGGTGCAGTCTTTCTAGCTGCGATACTTCTTCCCTTTAGGCCCCGTTTTGTGCAGTGCAATGAAAGACTGCATGTGTTTTCTTTAGAAATAACCATGAATTAACAGAAGAGAAACAATCATGCCAAGCACCAGCCTCCTTTTAAAGTGTCCAGTGGTGTTGTTCTTACTTTATCATGACAAATTGATCTCCAGCCCTGTCCTCATCAACACCACACTGTGTTTAATGGAGCAATCACTGAAACGAAAGTTTAGCTGGCCTTTTAAGGCAGGCCTGCAATGAAGTGGAAATGTGTTTTGGGGAAAAAGTTCATTTTCTAGGGAACTATGGACTTTGCAATTAATTGCTGTTAAGCTGTCACCCCTTTATAACATTCTGGAGTATATGCAAATTGCCATTATAAAACCTGATGCAGTAACCCTTTTTAAAAAATTAACATTTTGATCATTCTCAAAACTTTTGGGCCCTGACTGTACTCCAGAAAACTGCTCTCACTATTCTGCTGCTGCAGTCACTGGGGTACATACAAAACTTATCCGGTACTGATCCTGAGTTTAGGATCAGTAACGGGATAAGTAATGAAATGTACACAGTGACTGCACCAGCAGAATAGTGAGTGCAGCTCTGGAGTATAATACAGGATGTAATTTGGGATTATATGTACACAGTGACACAACTTTTTATGCAGATGTATTCTATATGTAACTGTACAGTGGTGTTCAAGTATGAAAAATCAACAACCCAAAGACTGATAAAGGACTGGGCATCCTATCAATATACCATCAGTATCTCCAAAATAATTCAAAGGAAAACAAAGAAAGACAAAGAATACTTGACCTCAAATATAACTTTTAATATCACCTTTTAAATTACCAATACAAGTATGAACAACTTTTGTGAGTCGGCTTCATAGCTGGATAGTACAATGGTATTTTAGCCGATTTACTAGTTTAGGCCATTCATTGGCTGTCACTACTATACAATACTACTGTGACGAATCCTAGGGTACTTACTAATGCAACCCATCCTATTTTACAGAGCTAGTTATTCAGAGCCAGCTTCAGGTTTCAAGTTTCTGTTCAGGCTGTGGGTGGTTCTACAGCAGTGGTGGGCATATCAGCTCTGCTATTCCAAGCTTACAGAGACATTACTAATGGAAGAGTTTAAACAGCAGGGCAGAAGGATACAGAGCTCTAAATGTTGAATAAGAAACATAAATCTACTTCTGTGCTCCTGAAAAGCAGGGAGTGATATCATCATCCCACCTGGTGCTCTAGAGCCCGATAGAGCAGATAGAGAGGTGGCTGGTAACTAGGGAAGCTTGTGTACACACGCAGGAGGTAGAAGATCTGCTCTAACTCTGAAGGGAAGCAAAATCAGAACAGCAATGTATTTTGTAGTAGTCTTTAGTTACTGTTGCCTACATGTTTAAAGCTAATCCATGAAACGGGAATACCCCTTTAAGTTCATATTAACAAAAATTTTGGAGATTACACTGAATATAATTTTACCAAATAACAAATTAATGATGACAAATAAGCTCCACATCTTCCGCTCTCTTTGTTTTACTCATAGTCTTAATCATTTAGAGAGATAGCAAGCGCTAATTATTTACACGCATCACTCTCATCTAGTCATTATTATAAATTTTTTTTTTACATTTTTAATTAAATTACAATTTTTTTGTTATTTTGGGGTATTTTTTGTTTTCTTTTTCCTCCTCGGCATCTCTGAGGCTTCTCCAGATGGCGCTCACTTTTAAGTAAACAAGAACTTATTCAATTAAATTATTTCCCAAAGTGTAGGATTGATATTCAAAAACTGCCTCGAGTACTCGGTAATTATCATCTCTAATCAGCCGCCTGATTGCATGTCATTCATTACTTAGCACATGTGTCTTATTGCTGGGTATCCGTGACTCTGTTACATTTCTTATACTTTTTCTTTTCTTTTTTCTAATGTATTTAGAGTTTGTTGTGATGCTTTTGATCAGAATCTAATCTTTTGATTAGAATTATTTTTTATTTTTTTTAGATGTGAATTTAGGACTAAAGTTGTAAATTGAGGATAAAATCTATTTGCTTTAGTTGTCACTTATTCAGGCTAAGGTTTGGCCAATATGGGGCTTAAAGGGGTTGTCTCCCTATGAAGATCATAGTTTAAAATGAGCGGGCAAAGTACTGTGCAGGAAAGGTTGTCATTCACGGACTGTGATCAGAGGTCCTGCAGCAGAGAGAGAGAGAGAGAGAGAGAGAGAGAGACCATGTGCAGTTCCACGTAAATCAGAAAGAGAACACAGCAGCCCCATGCAAATTACTTACGGAGAGGAACAGTTTGTATTGTGCAGTCCATGTAAAACAATTTTGCGACCCACGTGCACCCCCCATGTAAGCACCAACAGTTAAGGCGTATAGTTTTGATCTGTAGAGTTCAGAGGTGTAATAATCTGCAGGATATATCACTGTTTGGTCATGTTCACACGGCTTAAAATGGGCCGTATTTCGGTCCGTAATTACGCGCCGTTAGTGCGCCAATTACGGGCCGAAAAACGGCCCATTCATTACGGTAATTCACAGTTCTCATAGAGAACTATGGTTTTTACGTTCCTTCTCCCTGCTTGGCAAGCCCGGGGGGGGAGATAATTGACAGGCACTTTCTAGCGGCGTATACGCGCCGCTAGAAAATTTGATTTTTCTATGGGCCGGCAAAGTGCCGGCCCCCTGCTTACTCCCCGCCCCCCGCCCCTGCCCCCAGCCACACGGCGTAATTGCGGAGCGTAATTACGTCCCGCAATTAAGCCGTGTGAACATGGCCTTTGAAAGAGACAGAAAACAAATTCACCCATCTTTCCCAGAGTCCTGAATGCAAATGCTCATTCTAGTTCCAAAGTATGTAGAGAGGGCGAGAAATGTAGAGATACACTATGGAGTTACACTTAGCTTTTCACTTCCAATGATCCAATGACAGCTGAGAAACCTCTCTCTTCTCTCAGCCCACACAGAACGAATCCTCTCGTGCTCACTTTGGGGCGTGTCTGCAGAGAGTGAAGATACTCACTGCTGGGAGGAGAAACACGCCCCTCCATTTCACAAGCTCTGCTTGGCAACCAGCATAAACGGCTGCTGGATGATGAAAAGAGACAACCCCTTAAAGCCAAAACAGCACAAGGTTTTATTGTGCATCGACTGATTTTCGTCCAGGCTTCTTTTTGCAAATTTTACCTGCAAAAACCCTATAGGCAAAAATGAGCAATGCAGAAGTGCACTGATTTATTGTTTGTGTTGTTGGTTCCCTATTATCTGGTGTTTTTATTAGGTACCGTGTTTATTTCACTTTTTTCCCAGTGCACAGCTGCACCTTTTAAGTATCTAGTGAAATGTCTTCCTGATGCCCATTTGCATGTTTGGTTTCTAGATTTTGGTGTCTTGTAGTATGTTTCGTTCCCTCTTCCAGCCACCCGGTGGCATGTTGGATTCCTCTCTTCCATGTGCCCAGTGGCTTGTTTGGTTTTTAGATCCTGGTTTCTTGCTACATGTTTGGTTCTCCTCTTCCAGTGACTTGTTTAGTTCCTTTCCTCCTTGTCCCCAGAGGTATGTTTGTTGCATCTCTTCCATGTGCCTAGCAGCATGTTTGGTTTCCCTCTTCTTGGTGTCCAGTAGTATGTTTGTCTCCTCTGTGGCATGCTGGGTTCTCTTTTTCTTCAGTACCCAGTGGCCTTTTTGGTATTTCTCTTCCAGGTGCTCGGTGGCAGGTTTGGGTCCTCTTTATTTCAGGGCCCAGGGCATTTTGGTTCCCATCTTCCTGGTGCTCAGTGGCATATTTTGTTCTGTTCTTCCTGGTGCCCAGAGGTATGTTTGTTTTATCTCCTCTTGGTGTCCAGTGGCATGTTGGCTCCCTGTTCTGATGTATCTAGCAGTGTGTTTGTTTCTCTTTTTCCCGGTGTCCAGTGGCATTTTTGTTTCTTCCATTATTCAGTTCCCAGCGGCATTTTGTTTGCACTCTTCCTAGTGCCCAGTGGCAAGTTTATTTCCCCTATTACCAGTGGCAAGTTTATTTCCCCTATTACCAGTGGCAAGTTTATTTCCCCTATTACCAGTGGCAAGTTTATTTCCCCTATTGCCAGTGGTCTGTTTATTTCCCCTATTACCAGTGGCATGTTCATTTCCCCTATTACCAGTGGCAAGTTTATTTCCCCTATTCCCAATCTTTAGTGGCATGTTTATTTCCTCTTTTCCCAGTTCATAGTGACATGCGTATTTCCCAGTCCCCCGTGATATGTTTATTTCCACTATTTCCTTTCCCTAGTGGCATGTTTAGTTCCCCTTATTACCAGGTACCTTCTTATCTCCACTATTCCCAGTCCCTAGTGGCATGCTTAGTTCCCCTTATTCCCAGTCCCTAGTGGCATGTGTAGTTCCCCTATTCCCAGTCCCTAGTGGCATGCTTAGTTCCCTTATTCCCAGTCCCTCGTGGCATGCTTAGTTCCCCTTATTCCCAGTCCCTAGTGGCATGCTTAATTCCTCTATTCCCAGTCCCCAGTGGCATGCTTAGTTATCCTATTCCCAGTCCCTCGTGGCATGCTTATTTCCACTATTCCCAGTCCCCAGTGGCATGCTTAGTTCCCCTATTCCCAGTCCCTAGTGGCATGCTTAGTTCCCTTATTCCCAGTCCCTCGTGGCATGCTTAGTTCCCCTATTCTCAGTCCCTAGTGGTATGCTTAGTTCCCCTATTCCCAGTCCCTAGTGGCATGCTTAGTTCCCCTATTCCCAGTCCCTAGTGGCATGCTTAGTTCCCTTATTCCCAGTCCCTAGTGGCATGCTTAGTTCCCCTATTACCAGTCCCTAGTGGCATGCTTAGTTCCCCTATTCCCAGTCCCTAGTGCATGCTTATTTCCTCTATTCCCAGGCCCCAGTGGCATGCTTAGTTATCCTATTCCCAGTCCCTAGGGGCATGCTTAGTTCCCCTATTCCCAGTCCCTAGGGGCATGCTTAGTTCCCCTATTCCCAGTCCCCAGTGGCATGCTTATTTCCTCTATTCCCAGTCCCCAGTGGCATGCTTATTTCCTCTATTCCCAGTCCCTAGGGGCATGCTTAGTTTCCCTATTCCCAGTCCCTAGTGGCATGCTTAATTCCTCTATTCCCAGTCTTTAGTGGCATGCTTAGTATCCCTATTCCCAGTCCCTAGGGGCATGCTTAGTTCCCTTGTTCCCAGTCCCTCGTGGCATGCTTAGTTCCCTTATTCCCAGTCCCTAGTGGCATGCTTAGTTCCCCTATTCCCAGTCCATAGTGGCATGCTTAGTTCCCCTATTCCCAGTCCCTAGTGGCATGTTTAGTTCCCCTATTCCCAGTCCCTAGTGGCATGCTTAGTTCCCTTATTCCCAGTCCATAGTGGCATGCTTAGTGCTCCTATTCCCAGTCTTCAGTAGCATGCTTAGCTCCCCTATTCCCAGTCCCTAGTGGCATGCTTAGTTCCCCTATTCCCAGTCCCTAGGGGCATGCTTAGCTCCCCTATTCCCAGTCCCTAGTGGCATGCTTAGTTCCCCTATTCCCAGTCCATAGTGGCATGCTTAGTTCTCCTATTCCCAGTCTCCAGTAGCATGCTTAGCTCCCCTATTCCCAGTCCCTCGTGGCATGTTTAGTTCCCCTATTCCCAGTCCCTAGTGGCATGCTTAGTTCCCTTATTCCCAGTCTCCAGTGGCATGCTTAGTTCTCCTATTCCCAGTCGCAAGTAGCATGCTTAGTTCTCCTATTCCCAGTCCTCGTGGCATGTTAGTTCCCCTATTCCCAGTCCCTAGTGGCATGCTTAGTTCCCTTATTCCCAGTCTCCAGTGGCATGCTTAGTTCTCCTATTCCCAGTCTCCAGTAGCATGCTTAGCTCCCCTATTCCCAGTCCCTAGTGGCATGCTTAGTTCCCCTATTACCAGTCCCTAGTGGCATGCTTAGTTCCCCTATTACCAGTCCCTAGTGGCATGCTTAGTTCCCCTATTCCCAGTCCCTAGGGGCATGCTTAGTTCCCCTATTCCCAGTCCCTAGTGGCATGCTTAGTTCCCCTATTCCCAGTCCCTAGTGGCATGCTTAGTTCCCTTATTCCCAGTCCCTCGTGGCATGCTTAGTTCCCTTATTCCCAGTCCCTAGTGGCATGCTTAGTTCCCTTATTCCCAGTCCCTCGTGGCATGCTTAGTTCCCCTTATTCCCAGTCCCTAGTGGCATGCTTAGTTCCCCTTATTCCCAGTCCCTAGTGGCATGCTTAGTATCCCTATTCCCAGTCCCTAGTGGCATGCTTAGTATCCCTATTCCCAGTCCCTAGGGGCATGCTTAATTCTTCTATTCCCAGTCCCTAGGGGCATGCTTAGTTTCCCTATTCCCAGTCCCGAGGGGCATGCTGAGTTCCCTTAGTCCCAGTCCCTAGTGGCATGTTTGGTTCCACTTCTCCCAGTGCCCAATGAAATGTTTCGGGAGCCAACTATATGAGACCAGAATAGGAGAAGAATCTACTTTCTACATCATGCCACAAACTACATATCCCGCTATTTTTTCTTTTAGCAATGTTTGTTATCTAAATCAGATCATGTTTTACACGCTAAGGCGATGTCTACACTGCTCTGATTTACAGTTGGATTTCATGCAGATCCAGTTTTTAGAATCCGCAAAAAAATCCAACTATAAATCATCCCCACAGACCGCAATGTTGTCTATAGAGCTCGGATTTTCCAAAAAATCTAAAAAACTTAGAACATGTTCTATAATCTGCCAAAAAAGGGCGGATTATAGTACTGTTCTATGTAGACTGCCCGAAAACTGACCGAAGATTCCATAAAGTTAAAAACGAAAAACAATTGCACAGTTTACTGGGGCCCCCAAACTGAGCTCCACTGGTTGGCCCCACTCCAAGAATGAGCTCCACTGGTGGATCCCCAAGCATAAGCTCGACCGGTGGGCCCCACTCCAAGAATGAGCTCACGGTGGCCCCCTAAGAATGACTCGATGCTGGTCCCCAAGAACAACTCCATTGCTGGGCACCCAAGAACAAGCTCCACTGGTGGGCCCCACTCCAAGAAGGAGCTCCAGGCACCGCAGGCCAACACTGAAAACCCAAATGTAACTTTACTGCTCATGTTGTTTGCACCTATTGATGTTTGGTTGCATCTTCCAGTAGCCATTGACGTATTCTTAGTGCCATCTTTCATAAATACACCCAGTGTTCTCATCCTGTGTGGCTGCCGGACTCCCGACTGGCTTTTTGTTACAATAAATTCCCTTTTTCCATAAGTGCATTTTGCTATTAGCAGAGGGATCTATTGCATAATTAAATAAAACTTAGTGTTTGTGTTCCAAATATAACCCTCCATCCTGAGAGCTTATACTGGTCCGGTGAAATACAGGACAAGGGCAATGGGCTTTGCAGTTTATTCTTCATAAAAGACACAATGTTGAATCACGGCGACGCTCCGAGGTTTTACTGCACCCACTGTCTGCGACTGTGCGAGGTAACAGAGAGGAATTGGTTTTTATATAAGATTTTTTTTATACCTTTTCACTGCATTATTTTTTTCACATGGACTAAGCGGAACCTAAATATTTCATGGTAACGGAGATTTGTTGTCCCTGTGTAGTTATTGTATTCTGGGTTGGGATTGCTTGTATTGCGTTTAGTTTCCTTTGCATTTGTTTCTTCTGGCCATTACATAATTTAAGTGTATTTTTTATTGATTGTGCAATATCTTTTTCCTGTTTAAGGTCACTGATAGATAGCGTTACATTGCTTGTTGTTTTCATCACACTTGGGAGCCTAAAACTAGAAGTCCAAAAATCAGAAGCTGAACAGATCTTTCCTTATTTTAGTTTTTCTCTGTGTCTGTTGCAAAATACTGATCAAAATTCTGAGTCAGTGGCATAATAAAAAAAAAAAAAAAAAAAAAAACGGATTTGGTTCTATGTTTAGCATTTACCCTTTTAGTAGAATTTTTCTTTCAATTGTATTTTTTTGTTTTCTAAATTATATTTCTTTTATATTTTTCAGATTTTTTTAAAATCTTTTCCTTTTTTTAGATTTCATTTATCTTTTATCAATAAAAAAAAAAGTTCTGATTTTGGACTTGTTGGCTCTCTTGATGTCCTAGAAACCTAAGACACTGAAAGCAGGAAAAGCTCACATAGTCCATCCAGTCGGCTGTTATTTCCTTCTTATTTTTATCTTACATTCACTTACTTACAGCTGTTTTTACAACCATGTCTACTGGAAATTTGCTCCAAGTATCCACTACTCCTTTGTTTTAGTAATTTTTTCTTACTTTGCCGACTAAATTTTATCGGATTGCATCTTTTTAGTAAATATTTGCATTCCCCATAATACAACAATTGTGGAGCATCTCATCTTGGAACGCTATATTGTACCATTCATCTTATTTCCCCTACAACTTTGGGAATAAATTGACAACTGGGTTTCCCCATTTTTTTTTGCCAATAAGGGGCCTCATTTTAAAAACGTCAGAAACAGTGAGATTTTTTTGCCCATAAAACCATCAAAACCCAAGAACCCCATCAGATCAACTTTTATTTTTCCAGAGCAGTTGAAAAAATTAAAGCTGAGCTCTGGTCGCTGTGGGCTCTGGTCGGTTTGCTGTGGCTGGGTTTTTGGTGGTTTGGGGGCGGGGGGGTTTGGGTGGGGGGGCCGGGTTGGTGGGCTGTGGGTCGGGTTGGGGGCTTGGCTCGGTTGGTTTGCTGTGGGCTGGGTGTGGTGGGTGGGCTCGGTTGGGGCTGGGGCTTGGGTTTTGGTGGCTTGGGCTCTGGTTGTGGTGTGGGCTCGGGTCGTTTGCTGTGGGCTCTGGTCGGTTTTTTGGTGGGCTCTGGTGGGTTTTTGCTGTGGGCCGGGTCTTTTTCTGTGGGCTCGGTTGGTGCTGGGGGCTGGGTTGGGGGCTGTGGGCTGGGTTTGGTGGCTGTAGGCTCGGTTGGGGGCGTGGGGGTTTGGGTGGCTGTGGCTCGGTTGGTGCTGTGGGCTCGGTTGTGTGTGGGCTGGTTGGTGGCTGGGGGCTCGTTTGGGTTGTGTGGGCTCTTGGGGTGGCTGTGGGCTCTGTTGGGGGCTGGGGCTCGGGTTGTAGGGTTGGGGGAGGTGTTAATGGTGTGGGGGAGGGTTAGGGGTGGGGGGAGGTGTTAGGGGTGGGGGGAGGGTTGGGGGTGGGGGGGTTAGGGGGGGGGGGGGGGGAGGTGTTAGGGGTGGGGGGTGGTGTGGGGGGTTTTGGGGGTGGGGGGGGGTTTGGGGGGTGTGGGGGGAGGTGTTGGGGGTGGGGGGGGTGTGGGGTTGGGGGGTGTTAGGGGGGGGAGGGGTGTGGGGGGGATTTGGGGGGAGGGTGGCGGTGTTAGGAATGGGGTGGTTGTTAGCGATGTGGGGGACGAGGGTTGTTTTAATAAGATTTTTTATCCTTTCCTGCATTATCCTAAAGGGACCAATTTCATGTATTTGGCCATCTTACTGGGGGCTTTTTTCAGCCAGCATTTCTCATTAATACGTTATTTATGATGTGATATCTCCTTTAGTTAAAGGGGACGCTTTTCAAGCCTCTAGAGCCAGCTGAAGCTTTAATAACCGGCCGGGTTGCGAAATGATAAAAATTCGGGCATTAAAATATTTTGGTTTTTTATGTTTATTTTACCTTTAGTAGAACATTCATTTGTATTTTTTTGTTGTCTACAAATTTTTTTTATATTGGTGCCAATTTAACCCGCATCATCTAATGTGCTGGGACTCCGGAAAAAAAGTGGGGTAAAAGGTCACATAAATTTTACTTTCCTTTCTATTTTTATTTAAATTATTTTTACTTTTTTGTATAAATTGATGTCTCATATCTTTTTTAGATTTTTTTACTTTGCGTTTTCGGATTGCATCAGTTATGCATTCCTATCCCAAAGGGGCACTATCTGTTAACGTAACGGTCTTACTATGTCCCTACATTTGGTAAGCCTGGGGACCATTTTGTGGCAATAGGCCTAATTTAAATGGTGTCTAGTGGACTTGTTCCCTGCCCCCCTGTAGATCACTTTTTGTTGGCTTGAAATACTGAGCTCTGGTTCGCTGTGGGCTCTGGTGGGGTTGGCTGTGGGCTCTGGTCGGTTTGGCCGTGGGCTCTGGTCGGGTTGGCCGTGGGCTCTGGTTGGGTTGGCTGTGGGCTCTGGTCGGTTGGCTGGGGTCTCTGGTCGGGTTGGCTGTGGGCTCGGGTCGGGTGGCTGTGGGCTCTGGTCGGGTGGCTGTGGCTCGGTCGGGTTGGCTGTGGGCTCTGGTCGGTTGGCGGGGGGCTCGGGTCGGTTGGCATGTGGGCTCTGGTCGGGTTTGGGCCCTGTGGCTCTGGTCGGGTTGGCGGCTGTGGGCTCTGGTCGGGTTGGCGGTGTGCTCTGGTCGGGTTGGCGGTGGGCTCGGGTCGGGTTGGCGTGGGCTCTGGTTGGGGTTGTGGGCTCTGGTGGGTGGCTGTGGGCTCTGGTCGGGTGGCTGTGGGCTCTGGTCGGGTTGGCTGTGGGCGCTGGTCGGGTTGGCTGTGGGCGCTGGTCGGGTTGGCTGTGGGCTCTGGTCGGGTTGGCTGTGGGCTCTGGTCGGGTGGCTGTGGGCTCTGGTCGGGTTGGGTGTGGGCTCTGGTCGGGTTGGCTGTGGGCTCGGGTCGGTGGCTGTGGGCTCTGTTTACTTTGAGCTTCGATTGGTCACTGTGAGCTCTGGTCGGTTGCTATGGGCTCTGATTGGTTGGTATGAACAACAAAGACTGCTTTACACTTAGACCGTTTTGATGAATAAAAACAAAAGAAAAAAAGAGGGCAAGTATAATCGTTACAAAACCGGTATAATTGAATTGATTAGAAAATACAGGTAACATACCCAAAAACCCCCAAAATTTTTTAAACCCAAGCCACGTGAAGACCTGTTTGGTATATCAGCGTTCCAGCCGGCATTACCTCAAATATAATAAAGTGCATACAGGACTCACATGTAATGCTTAGTCCCACAAAGACAAAATGCCCTATGTATAACCTATAAATCAAGCATAATACAATATAACATCATTCAGGGCACAATAGGGCAACGGTCGAAAAATACTTGTGTGACAGGCATATGGGTAACACAGTTAAAGGAGGCTATAAATCGGACTGTATTGATAACTGAGGCCCGTTGACTTTTCCAGCACCCATTGAACAATGTTGGACTGCGCAGGGACACAACTGGTAACACCCAGTTATCAAGTTATTTATAGGTTTCTATGAGGAATAAGGCCCCGTTTACACGGCGGTTTTGGCCGCGGGTTTTGCAGCGGCCAAAACCTCGTCGGACCTCGCGGCGCGGGCGCTGGGCGTGGTCTCGGCGCAAGTGGGGCGTGGCTTGGGGCGCGGCTTGCACCGAGGGTTTGCCCCCATGCAAATTAATAGCAGGGGGCAAACCGCGCCGCGAGCCACGGCCCAGCCGCGCACCACCCGCGCGCCAAGAATTGACAGGAGAGTTCTCCACACACGCGGGTTTGGCCGCGGCCAAACCCACGGCGTGTGAATATTAACGCGGTTTCCCATAGGAAACCATGTTAATAAACTAGGCGAGATTTGGCCGCGGGAACCGCGTCGGAACCCGCGGCCATAACCGCGTCCCAATCCGTCGTGTGAACATGCCCTAACAGCGGGCTGGCACTATGTACAGTTCTATTAAATGATGCAGCAGGATCGCTATTTTGTGGCATCAGCTTCTCATCAATAGTGATAGAGATTTGGGGCGACATCTGTGAACGGGGCTGCACCAGATATTTGGCGTCTTTTCAGCCCGACATCTAGCACAGCCCCGTTCATACATTTTCAAATCTCCCGCATACCACTCTGGGGCGCATTACATCATGCCTGCGGCGCTTTGTAATGCGCCCAATCTCCGGGGGCTTGAGGGAGGCGGGGCGCACTAGAACCGTAGCGGAGCTACATATTTATAACTTCCCTACGGCATTTCTTGGCGTGTTACAGTTAGAACAGATAGAGCACTTTCAAAGTGGTTTACCTGATCCCGAACTGTCACCCGAGCGCTGGAATGCGCCTGATTTATGACCCACTGGAGAGAGGGTTCATAAATCAGGCTCATTCTATGCCTTTTTCACGCATATCGCCCTTGTTGTTTTAGTGTATGTGTAGATATGGTCAGGATTGCGTGTATTGAATGTGCTTCTTTTGTGTTTTGCTTCTTCGGTTGAATTGTTTTTTTATTTTTAATTCATATTTATTTAGATTTTTCTTGAAAAATTTTTTCAGTAGTTTTTTACGTAATCTTGCATGTGACTAGACGTTTCTAACTGCAATGTAAAGACACATTAAAATTCTCCCCTACCTTGCTATATTCTTCACTCGATGCAGAGCGTCTCTCCTGTACCTGCTGGTCCTCCACCACCAATGAAGCTTCCCCCTCCATATAGAGAGTCCTCCAGCCTCGAGACATCAGGGTTTGATACTGATGAGGTCGACAGTGACGGTAAGAAAAATTTTGTTATCTCCTTTCCGGTGCTTCCATATTAATGATCTGTTTGTTTGTGTCTTTTTTTGATCTCATATCTGTTCTGAATTTTTTTTTTAAAAATCTATTCAGTTTTTTTTCCCCTTTCATACTATTTTTTCCTATCTCACGCTGCCCGGTGTAATATCTATTTACTACCTATTTCATATCTGTCTAGCTGTAATCTCATTAGTTCAGCTTTTTTCATATCCAGGCTGAAAAGAAATAATTCTAGAATAATGGTAATATTATTTTTTATATTTTTATTTTTCATATTTGACTGTTTATTATGTTTCATGGCAAAATTCATATCAATTTTACTTGTATTATGGAATACATAAAAAGTATTACTACAAAATTTTTATTTATATATTTTTTTTATATTTTTATGTATATATTTTTATAATTTTTTGTGTGTATTATCATTATATTTTTAAAGTTTGGATATATGTGTACTGTACTATTATATGTAATTAGGTTTTGTATATAATGTGGTATGTATTATTAATATGCATTATGTTTGGTATAATTTGGTATGTACAAATTGTAGTATTTTTGTATTATGTGTGTATTATCTTTATATATTTTTATGTATTATGTTTTGATAATGTGTGTAATGTTTTTTATTATATGTGTAGGGGTTTTTGGGTTTTATACAAGTGTCGTATATATTTACTTTTTGAGCCAAAATTTTTTGGGGGTGTTTAAAGGGCATTTTAAATGGAAAAACCCCTGAAAGTACGTACATTTTAACTCATTTACATACTTTAATTGTCCCCATTTTAATTTTTTTAAAAAACCCTTTCTTTTGGTCACTTTTTTATCCAGTTAGGGCCTATGTCACTGCTGAACCTTTTTGTGGAGCCGTACCCTATAAAAAAAACCCAATTTGTAGTCGGGTTTAGAATTGACAAAAGTTTTGCAGGATTCTCGCAAAATCACGTGTTACATCCCTTTGTGCTCAGTTTTTTTTTTTTCAGATTTCTGCTTAAAAATTATTGGGGCGACCCCTTTTGAACACTGCGCATTTTCACAGTAAAAGAGGGTTTGGGTTTGACATGTTGTTTCCTCTTTATTCAGGGGGTTTGCTTTGGGAAATTTCCATCCCATGTATTGTAATTGGGAATGGGGAGAGAACCATTGAAAAATTCCAATAAATTCTACTTATGTCAATTCCCCTTTTAAAGAGATATCACCCCAACAAACACACAAAAATTGTAGCCCCGGTAGAGAAAATTATAACTTTTTCTCAAATTTATGTCATTTGCAAAATTTAGAGGATTTATTCAGGGGGAAATTTTACTTCACTTTATATCAGGAGATCTTTTTCATGTGTGGGGGAACCCAACTTTGGCAGGGGGGGGTGAAGGGATAGTGTTTTTACGGGAACTGGTCTTCCTATACAGTAAACAGGCACAGACACTGGGACAAGTGGGACAGAGTTTACCCCGTTTTCGCCCCTCCTCCCTAAAACAACTTTATATACCTGCGTGGTGTGACATGATTTAATTTAAGGCTCCCCCCCCTGCCGGACTCCCCACTCAGAAGCAGTTACTTTGACACAACGGTCAACACAGTGATCAGGCTGTCAGGTGCTGACTTGGCCCGACTTCAAAACTGTCTGAAGGGCCAGCACGTTTAAAAAAACAAAAACAGAATCACAGATGAAATCCTTTGATTTTCCTAATGAAGCATATTTGAGAAAGGGTTTGTATTTTAGTCTTCTGATACTTCATGAGTTTTCTCTGAAGGTGATAGGTACTCTTTAAGCCGACTCGAACCGGCTAACAGGGGTTATGGGGAAACACCCTGGAGCTGCTTTTTAGAAGGAGACTGAACCCCTATAGCTGGAAGGACCACTCACTCAAATATTTAGGTGTTCAGAAATCCGGCCATTATGAAACACTCTATAAGGCTAATTTCCCTCCGCTGTTCAAAGAACTAAAGGACTTGTTAACTAAATGGCACTCCTTGCCTATATCCTTCTTTGGCAGAATTAGTTCAGTCAAAATGACTATTCTGCCAAAACTCCTCTACCTATTTGAAACTCTGCCGGTAGCTGTCCCGCTAGCAGAGCTACACTCCTTACAGGCAGCAATTTTACGCTTCATTTGGGCCCAAGAGCGGCATAGGGTAGCCAAGGAGGTTCTACTAGCTAGTAAAGACAGGGGAGGGTTGGCGGTACCTGACATATTGTGTTATTACAGGGCGACCCACCTTAGACGTATTCCTGCTTGATCCACCTTAAACGCTTACTCAAAATGGATGGAGGTGGAAAAACTTTGGCTGGCACCGACGCATCCTAATGCTTATCTATGGCACTCACAAACCCTTCCCCACTCTTCTTGGCCCCATGAGATTCACGATTCAAATATGGAATTACTGCAAATCCAGGTTCCCCCCTTGCATCTAAGGCTTCGCCTATGACCTCCTTTTTGTGTACCCCTCTCTTACCAAATAGTTCCTCAGGGTATTTTGCTCGGCCGTGGCTGGGGCATGGCCTGTTCAGGTTTGTCGATATAACAGAGGCCAGGGATAGGAGGCTGATTCGCTTTGAGAAGCTGCAGGATATATATAACCTCCCCAATAGGGCCCACTTTCACTACTTACAGATCGCCCATCTCCTCTCCTCTCTCTATGGTACTAATGTGATGTCATTCCCCACCCAGTTTGAACTCCTATGCAAGTCAGGTACTTCAACAAAGGGACTCATTTCAGCCATATACTCTGTTAAGGGACCCCAGCCCTGGTAAGGATCTTATCCATAAATATATGACTAAGTGGGAGACATACTTAGGCAGATCCATCCCTTACTCCACCTGGAAGATTATTTGGAGAGCCGCGGCAAAGTCCTCAGTGTGCACCATTTATAAAGAAAATCTGTATATAATATTGTTATTATGGTACCACACTCCTGATATATTGCACAGATGGAACCCTCCGCTCCCACGAACGTGTTGGCGTTGTGGACTTTCGGTGGGTACACTTCCTCACGTTTTCTGGGATTGCCCGGTTCTCCAACCTTTTTGGAGGCAGGTGGGAGATTTTTGTACGCCACTTTTTGGTGTCAGGATCGATTTGGATCCCCTTACATACTTGCTCAATGGGCCTGTGCCTGGGCTAACCAAGGCGAGATCCCAACTTTTTACACACATTCGTACAGCTGCTAGCTGTTTGATCTCCTGTATGTGGCGACAATCCTCTCTCTCCTCCCCCACCAGGGCTGTCTGACCTCTATCAAAGGATTAGGGAGGTCTGCAGAATGGAACACCTGACGGCCTCCCTCCAAGACAGATTGGACCCTTTTAACAAAATATGGTCTGAATGGGATGTTTATTGGATCCTTCATCCACCCTAAACGGATACACCACACCACTCTACCTCTCCTCCTCTCCCCCTGCACCCTTTCTCTCTCCTTATGTTTCAAACTCCCCCCTTATATGCTTCTGCTAGTTTTACTTTTTTATTGTTTCTGAAGTTTTGCGGAGACTTATGTCCTGACTATTATCTTTGTTCGAATGAGATTTTCAAAAATTGGAACACTGCTTTGTCTTTATATTTCAATTTGTTAAAATCTTTAATAAAAATACAATTGGAAAAAAGGAGGAGACTGAAAGAGGAATGCAGAAAGCAAGAGTCATGTGCAGTTATGTACAGTAGCTGTACTACAGGCTCCAAGAATGAGCTCCACTGGTGGGCCCCAAGAATCAACCTTACTGGTGGGCGCGAGGCACACCATTACGATACCGCCCTTAGGTTACCGTATATTAGAGCAAGCCTATGCCATGTAGGGGATTAAGAAAACAAACTATGTCGCTATGGTTCTATACTACATGGTGATAACACCATGTTATGAAGGTAAGTTGTTCTTGCATCAGTGTTTTTATAGGTCTAGAATCATTGTTGGACTGGGGTGCCTGGGACCTGCCAGTGGAGTTGTTTTTTGGGGCCCACCCTACAGCTACTGCACATGACAATCTGTACTCTTGCTTCCTGCCTCCCTTTCTCTGCCTTTCACCCTATAAAGCATCTCCAGGTCTGCTTTTCTTAGGAGTCTTCCCTGTGGGGCAGTCCGAGCCTGTCCATAATTCTAAAACTATTGCCCCATTAACCCCTGAAGATGCTACTTCGGTGGTGAAACCTGTGCAAGGGAGAGTCATTGTATTTTAGTAAGCAGGAAGCAGGCAGGTGCATCCTAAGAATAGTGTACTGTAGGCACTATATCATCCTACTGACTAAGGTCAGAGCTTAGGATAGACAGAATACAGCCCCCGGTCATCTTTAAAATGAAAAGTTAAGTTTTATAAATAGAATTAGACATATCGGTGTCGGGGCTAGTTAAATGTAATGGAATTCTAGATGCTCTTTAAGGGCAAAAGTTCTTTATGTCTTTAGGTACCATCTAACCACCATGTAGGGATTGTGTAATTTAAATTGGCCATAATACAGCATCGTTTTTCCCTCCGCGCCTTCCCAAGCCATAACTTTTTATGATTTTCCCACCTACATAGACACATGAGGCCTATAGCTATAGAATTAACTGGGAAACCGCAAACGCGCAAAAAAATCAAGTGCGTACAAATTCTGGTTGAAAAAAAAACAAACGTATTTTCGCCATGTTTTTGCGGGGTCTGCTTTTACGAGGCGTTCATCGTCGTCAATACAATGTGTGATCTGTATTCTACAGGGATACGCATCCAGACCATAGTCAAACATTTTAGGTTCTCCGTTATGGTTTGGAACCTGTAAAAAAATTCCAAACGTTTTCTATCTTTTCGAGCAATTGGCGCCGCCGCCAGTTTCTGTGCGACCATAACTTTTTGTACTAACACCTACGAACTCAGCGTGTGCATTTTATGCGGGCTGAAGTGTACTTCTTATCGCGACAGTTGGAATGGCATGTCGACTTTTTGATCACTTTTTTTTTATTCCATTTTTTAAGTGACAAAAAATGTACCAAAAAAAACAACCTATTTTGGCGTTTTGATTTTGTTGTGTTCTTCTATGTGTGTAGCGTAACGGGATAAATAAGGTTAGATTTTCTTATTTAGATCGGAACTTTCTTCGGTAGACAGCGTACAAATATTGTAACTTTTTGATTATTTTAATTTGTGTTTTATTTGTAAATGGAGAAAAGGGGGATTTGAACTTTTAATACTTTTTTTTTGTAACTGTGAAACTTATTTTATTTTTCATTACTTAACATGGAAGTCCCCCTATGGTTGCCGACCACTAGGGGGCGCTATGTCAATACAAGTCTAAGCATGCCTAGGCAGGCATTAACTGGACAAGATGCGTTCCCCGTGTCCCCACTTCCTGTCTGTGACGGAGTGGGCAAAAACCAGGAACATGGAGTGCCATTGTCCGGGGTCGATCGTTGCAGCTATACTACCACGGTGCCCATGACCCTACATCGGTGCGTGCAAACCGCATAGTCCACATCTGAGTCAGACAACCGCGGCACAATTTCCGTTGCCGCGGTGTCTGCCGGGTTAAACAGCACGGCGGGTAGGGTGGGCGACGCTGCCCGTATCCAATGTAACACCCGCCAGCTGCATAGCCCCTTATGGACCCTGGAACGTACTCAATACATCCAGGGTCCTTAAGGGGTTAAAGAGTACCTATCACCTCCACACATAAAAATGATAGTAGATGAAATTATAAGGCTAGGTCTACACGGCGGTGGACAAAAAAGGACCTGAAAACCAAATCCAAAAATTTTTCATAAAACTGAGTTTTTTTGTCCACTGCCTGTCAAAAGCTGCTGAAAAAAACATCCATTTTTCTGGCGTGTTTTTTTGCAGCAATGCACAGCATTAAATTTGTTAAGTATTTCTGCAAGAAACGCGCAACAAACATCTGCCGCTTTACATAGACTCCAATAGTAAATTTTCTATCCTGCTCAGTCGTTTTTTGTAACATGTTTGAAATAACAACCAGCAAGAAAACGAGCAGAAAAAAAAGTTCTGATGGGAGACAACAATATTTTATACTATTCAATCTATGGGACTCTTTCTCAGTTGTTTTTTTCTTTCATGTGTTTTTTTTAAACGAAAAACACTGAAAAAAACGGACGTTTTTGTGTGCAGTGGAGACAGAGCCTAAGACTTTTCTCTAATACGTCATTCGCAAATCAGAGGGTTTACTTCAGTATTACAGAACACAACAGGTTTTTAGTTCACTTTCCTTATGAGCGATCAGTCTATAGATTCCTTCTGTTGGGAGAAACCAACTGTGCAGGGGGAGCCAAAGATATAGCTGCTTGTACAAGATTAATCTGAGTCTCTCACTACATACACTGCAGCAGGCACAGCACACTGGGGACTTACGTACATAACAGGGGTTACCACCTGTTGCTTCCAGCCCTCTTCCCTCCAGAACACACATGCATCCATATACAACACAATTGCATCCTAAGTCTTACCATGTGTACACTCCCTGGCTCCCTCTTTCACAGTGGACTCTCCCAGCTTCAGAAGCAGTTAGTTTCTAGGAGCTGTCATCGTAGTGATCCATCAAGCTTTCAGGTGCCGACTTGGCCCGACTTCAGTCCTGTCTTAAAGGGCCAGTGCTTAAAAAAACAAACTGAACTACAGGTGAAATCCTTTGATTTTCGTAATAAAGCATATTTATGGAATTGTTTGTATTTTAGTCTCTCGTTACTTCATGAGGTTTCCCCGCAGGTGATAGAACACCCCTTAAAGAGGACCTAACCATAGCGTTTGATAGCATATCACTAGAATAGCATATTAAAGTCTGATAGATGCAAGTCCCACTCTGGGACCTGCACCTATCACAGAAACAGGCCCCATAAAGTCCTGGTTCAGAATGGAGAGCCAGTCACACTTGTGCACAACTCTCTGTTCTACTCTGTGGGAACTCCCAGTACAGGTGAGTGGTATGTTGGGTTGAACTGGGAACTCACAGAACAAACATTAGTTTGCAAACTCGACCGACTCTCCATTCTGCTTACAGGGGTCTGTTCCCAAAATAAGTACAGGTTTTAAAGGTGGGACTTGCACCTGCATGACTGATAATTTAGAGTTCTTCCATTCAGAAGATAGTTATCACCTATGTTGGTGCTAGAATTGGATAGAATATATCCATACAAATAATGAAGTGGTATCAAACTTTGCGGAAATGTTCAGTAAAACATATTTATTTGCTTAAACCACTAGGACAAAGTATAAACGTATAGTTAAAAAAGGGGCCCAGAGTAAATATTTGCTTCAAGCTTTTTCACCTTTGGATATGTTGATGGTTTTTACCACCAGGTGTCGCTGTTGTAGTGTTTATTTACTGTTCATAAACCGTGAATGTTAAGAGGAGCAGTCCGGTCATTTATACATCTTTATACTTGACCAACGACTTTTAAACGTATCCTTTCCAGCAAAAATTGGATTTGCCTGGAAAAACACACAATCAAATTCTGTGTAGAGGACACTTGGGTAAGCAAGAGGCAGGATTTGCATCTATACTATTATTGGCTGGACTTTTATAGCAAGAGGCAGGAGGCTCACCCTCATAATGCGAGCTGTGACTGATGCTGATTTGATTTTACTTTGTACGGATTGAGGGAATGCACAATATTTTTAGAATTTACATTTAGAATGAAGAGCTGTGTAGCCTTCTGTTCTGCTGTTCAGACCCCTCCATCCCCAATGTCCCTCTAACAGGCTCAGCTAAGAATAGCAGGAGCTGAACATTTGTCACTGCTGAAGAACTGCCCACACCTGAACAGAGAAGTGGAGCCTGAAGAAGCGTAGAACCGCCGCCACACCTGAAACAGGGAAAGATGGAGGGAGCCTCAAGCAAACTAGATCCACACCACACAAGCCTAACAGGTAAGTGGGAACCTCAGTGTAGAACCCGCCCACATCCTGAAACAGAAGTGGGACCTCAAACTGTAGAGTCCGCCCACAGCCCTGAACAAATGGACCTCAAACTTAAACCCCACAGCCTGAACAGGAAATTGAGACTGACCCTAGCGTTTCAGGCAGTGAGGCGGTTCTACAGCACATGTGAGCCTGAAGCTGTCAGAACCGCCCCACCCGCCTGAACAGTACCGGGAGCCTGAACTGTAGAACCGCCCACACAACAGAACAGGAAGCAGAAGCCTCAAGCTGTAAACTGCCCACACCTAACAGAAGAGCCTGAAGCTGTAGACCCGCCCGCCAACCTGAATAGAACTGGAGAGCCTCAACTATAGATTCCACCACAGCCTGAACAGAAGTGGGAAAGCCTCACCCTTAACCCGCCCACAGCCTGAACAGGAATGGGAGCCTCAAAACTGTAGATCTATCCGCCCACACCTGAAACAGGAAGTTTGGCAGACTGGACCCTGTTCAGTGCCTTGTGGGCGGTTCTACAGCAAATGGGAGCCTGAAGCTGTAGAAAAATCCGCCCACAGCCGGAACAGGTATGGAGCCCTGAAGCTGTATATCCGCTCCACAGCATGAACAGGAAGTGGGAGCCTGAAGCAGTAATTCCGCACACTGCCTGAACAGAACTGGAAGCCCTGACGTAGGCCTCCCTGAGCCTAACAGGAAGTGGGACCTGAAGCTGTAGAGCCACCCACAGCCTTAACATGAAGTGGGAGCCTGAAGCTAGCTGTGAAGAGCAGACTGTGTGAAACCCTTTTAAGACATAGACCCTAAAAGGAATATTCCACTTTCAGCAAGTAGATGTTGTTTTAGGTTATGCAACTTCATAATACTTTCTGTATCAGTTCCTCATGGTTTATAACCTCTCTGCTTGCTGTCATTTAACCCAAACCTTCATTGTAGCTTCCACATAATGTGTCTCAGTGATGTGATGGTCACGCAGGTGCATGGTGTCATACAGGACACCAATCTGATAATTGTACTGACGTTGCCAGGACCGATTTCTATTCCCTGGAAGTAACCAATAAATCTTCCCATTGAATGACTGTAAGCAGAGATCTTGAAAACCATGATTTGATTCAGAAAGTGTCATGGAAAATTCAATAATTTTTCATCAAAGTGAAAAAAAACCCTTTTTTTTTTTTTGCTGAAATTATAATGTATAATGGCCATCACTGTTGCACAGACGTTGCGGCGGTTACCATTACACTAGTGACTTGCAGTGTTACTGAGCTGACATTACTTCTCATCATTGATTTGAGCTGTCTGACCCCACTGTTGGATAACTGGGATACAGCTGGGCTTCCGTCCCACTGTCTTTGTTACATTGATTGTAAGGGCTGACTGAGCAAATGACTCCTGCTTCTCCCATAATGTGGACGTATACATCAGATGACTGTATATGCAATTGAGGATCAATCATTAGAATAAAATTGTTCAAGAACTTTTCTTAATATACATTCTACTTGAATTTCTCATTTTCAAGATCTCCGATTGCTGTCAGCGAATGGGTATATTCTTATTTACCTCCAGAATATTACTTCTCATAAATAGTCTAATAACGGGTATGTCCCAAAGGGATTGGCGCATAGCACATGGGTGCCAATATTTCAAAAAGGGGTCAAAAAGAGTGATCCAGGAAACTATAGGCCAGTAAGCTTAACCTCTTTGTAAGTAAAATGTTTAGAAGAGGTTTTCCTCAGAGATGCGCTATCCTGGAGTATCTCACTGAAAAAATGTATAACGCACGTTTCCACATGGGTTTAGAAGAAATCGGTCCTGTCAGACTCATCTCATCGCTTCTATGAGGAAGTCAGTGCTAGACTGGATCGGGCGGTGAGGCACTGATATCATATATCAGATTTTTCTAAAGCATTTGAACGTGCCACATAAAAGGTTGGTAAATAAAATGAAAACGTGGACTGGGGGAAAATGTGGTCAAGAGGTTAAGTAACTGGCTCACTCGAAAAACACGCAAGGGTATAAATAACGAGTACATACTCAGACTTGGATCGCTGTTACTCGTGGGGTACCACAAGGGTCAGTATTGGGCCCTATCCTCTTTAACATTTGCTTTAATGATCTTACACATGGAATACACAGTAAATATATCGACTCGTTGCAGACGATACTAAGCACTCTGTAAATAATCAACACAATAAGGATAATCTGTTTATTACATAGGGACTGCGGATAAGTTGAGGCCTGGTCAGGGGAAATGGCAATACGTTTAAACACTGATAAATGCAAGGTATTCAACATGGGGAAGATAATCCATTAAATATTACATGAGTTAAATGGAAAAACACTGGGTAAAATGGACATAGGAGAAGGCTTGGGAATCCTGGGTGGACAGTAAACCTTAATTGAAGCAGCCATTCAGGCAGAAGCAGCCAAAGCAAATAGGATCATGGGTGCGCATTAAAAGGGCATAGATGCCATGATGAGTAACATTATTCCCCATTATACAAGTCACTGGTTAGACACACATGAATATTGGTGTACATTTTGGCACCAGTGCACAGGAAAGACATTGAAGCTTGGATCAGTACAAAAAAAAGCGGCAAACAAAAAATAAAACAGACTGGGTGGACACAGTAACACGGAAAGATTGGCAAGATTAGGTTTTTTAGTTTAGAGAAAAGAAGCTTCGGGGGGACATAATATATATCGTTTAAATAACATCAAAGGTCAATATAGAGATCTCTCCCAAGATTTATTTATACCAGGGCTGTATCTAGAACAGGGGGCATTCCTTACGTCTTTGATAAACGAAAGTTTCTTCTTCTACATAAACATAGAAAGGGATTCTTTACTTTAAGAGAGCATTGAGACTATGGAATTCTCTGCCAAGGAGACTGGTCATGGTGAATCAGATAACCGAGTTCAAAAAAAAAAAAAAAATGGGTTTGATGCATTTCTGAGCGTAATAATATAACAAAGTTAAGTGACTAGGATTCAGGAGAGAGGTCCTTGATCCAGGATTTTTCTATTGCCAGATTGGATCAGAAGGAATTTTTTCCCTGAAAGGACAATTGGCGTCTACCTCATGGGTTCATTGCCTCCCTCTGATCAACACCTTACACAACAGCTGAACTTAGAGTGGGACGACACTTGTCTTTGTTAGCCTTACAAACTATGACAACTATGAACTATGAAATGAAGTGTCAAAATTGTATCAAGTTCTAACAATCCTCGGTGAGCTTCTAAAAGGGTTTCTTACTACACGTGATTAGCTTTTAACTGTGGGACAATAATTAAAGACTTTTTCAAAATAATTTCGTAGTTGGTTTTCTCTTGGTCAGGATATAAAAAGATTTTTATCATCTTATTAGAGCACACAAGTATCTGGTTACGACCACCCTCGCTCTCAACCTCTCTCGGCTCCTTATCTCTCCTCTCACGTCTATAGCTTGCCATCACTCGACCGAGTCGCATCCACTGGGGAATCACCTTCTGCAAAGTATTTTCTCTAGTAAAAGACCTTAAAAGGGGTTTTCTTACTACAAACTTTGTTTCTGTAATGATACGGACAGTAAAAATAAGCAAATTTTACAATAGTTTGTATTAACCTAAATCATTTAGTATACAGCTGTTTACCTAATTTGTTGCATGTCTAGAGACTATTTCGCAGCCTCAGGTCGGGACATGGCCCCTATAGTTAGTGCCGGCCCTTGACTCTCTGTGCTCACCTCCCGCCCTGACTTTGTAACACGGCTGCCTTGCTTTTCTTTGCTCCTCCTCCATGACCACTCTGATGTAAGAACTGGGCAAGTACTGAATCTCTAGCCTGCTAGATGTACTCCCCCCCACGCATAAAAACACTGCCTATACAGTCTGCTCCCCCCCTCTACATCCTGCATGAAAATAGATGGGAGGGGGGCTGAAATGGCATTTCTCACATTTGTGTTCCTCATTTCAGGTGTTAAAAATTCCCAGTGCCGGCCTTGTCCATCAGGTTTTGGAATTGAACAGCATTTTACTATCTATAGAGGGCTGTATTGATAACCTGTTTTGCACCAATGCCGGGTTCTAGTACAAGGAGATTGTTACCTGAAGAGAGGTGACAGTTCTCTAGGGCATGAAATTGAACCATATGCAGGAGGTCTGCAGAGCTGTGACATCCACTCCCTCCCACTGCTCACACAGAATGGAGGACTTGGGAAGAAGCAGGAACAAGAAAGAGGCTTGATAAAGTCACCACTCCTCAGTGAGGAGAGACCCGCCCCTGGATTTGAAAATCTAAGCTAAACTCGCAGAACAGATGCCCGCAAAAGTCTGTAGTAAGAGAACCCCTTTTAAAAGCTTCTCATTTAGCCAAATAAACACCCTTTAGACCTTAGCGAAGCCTGATACAACTTTATAAATCTCTTGCACCTTGCTTTCGTCGCAACGAAGTAAGCTAGGAACACAGAGCGTGATGTGTCAATCGCTGCTCTACGCCCACCCACAGCCTGAACAGGAAATGTGAGTCTGAAGCCGGCTTTGGCTCTTTGAAACTGCTTGGTGAGAAAACCCCTTTAAGGGCCTGTTCACACACACGTTTGCAATTTTCCTATTGGAAAAATCTGACATGTAATTCTCAGCAGAAATCCGAGGCAATACCTCATTTTTTGCTCTGGCGTTGGCCTTTGATTAGATCCATCTGTACCACTCCAAGAAGAATCTGTTTGAAAGAATGGACGTCTACTTTTTTTTTTCTCCCCCCTCATCCCACAGATTTGGATCCTGTGGCGTGGCTAATCCGCGCTGTAGGTCGCAGTCTGAACTACAGCATGGACTGGCTGTTCAAATGAATGGCGGATTACACAAGGATATTAACACAGAATCCATGTCGAATTCCCTGTTAAAATCCATTGTGTGAACTTACCCTAGGAATCTGTTCACATAGTGAGGTTTTGGGGAATTAAACAGCACGAGCAAAAATCGTACGTTGCAATTTGCAGCGGTTTTGAGTTGCAGTTATTAGCTATGTGGCTTCACAGTTGAAACACCTACAATAAATGTGCTGATAATATATAGAATAAAACCGTATCACCAATTACCACGTCACAAAATCGTGGCAAATCACAATAAAAATGCCTACAGTTTTTCCCAGTTATATTTTTAACCACAACAAAACTGTGCTGTATAAATACAATCAATCAATTTAGGCTATGTTCACACTTATGCCGATTGTTTGGGAGTCGCGCTGACCAGCGCATACTCCTGCAACGCGGGGAGGGGGTTTGAAGCAGCCGCCGCCGCCCGAGAATGTCCATTACTCCTTAGTCGTAAGCCGCTGCAATAAGTGACATTTCACTTAATCCTCCCCGCGCGTAACAATATGATCGTATTGAACAAGCGGGGAGATAGGAGGCCGTATCCCAGTTCCTCTATAGAACCATGGATTACCGTAATTTCGCGCACATCCTCTCTTGTATTAGGAGCGCAAATATGACTCGATCATTCGCGCGACGAAATTACCCCTTGGTAGACAAAGCTTAGGCCTCCTGACCAATACATTGCAACAACTGTCGTCACAGAACTAAGATTCTAGTGATATGTTCATTTATAGAGTCTTCCTCAAATACTGTATTTTTTCAGACTATAAGATGCACCGGACTGTAAGACGCACCTAGGTTTTAGAGGGGAAAAATAGGAAGAAAAATTTTAAGCATAAAGTGTTGGCTGTAGCGTAGTTTTTTGGGTGATACATGTGACTTTTATCACTTTTTATTCCAATTTTTTGGGGATAATAAATGCCCAAAACACTACAATTTTAGCGTGTGGATTTTTTTTTTCCTCTATGGTGCCCAGCATACGGGATAACGTTATATTTTAATAGATCAGACTTTTATGGACGTGGCGATACCAAATATGTGAAATTTTTATTTTTTTATTTTTTAAAAATTGCAAAAGGCAGTGTTTTAAAAACTTTTCTTTTTTTGAAAAAATTTTTTTTTTTTTTATTTTTAATACTCAGCCCCCTGGGCAGGGGTGTAAAAAACTCGTGTTAAAAGGGGGCCACTTTGCTCACGGCTTTCCCTTTAAAAGGGGCCCGCCCATAATTTTAAAAAACTGTGTAAACTTCTCCTTAACGGTTAATTTGAAGTATTGCTTTTTATAATTAGCCCTTTGGGGGAAAACCGGGAAAGATTATTTTCCCCCCATAGGTTGTTTAGGTAAAAATGACCTTGTAGGTAGAAAAGTTGGTTTTAAAGCCCCCTGTAGGAAAAGGGGATATCTGCCCTTGTAGGTAGATAGGTTTTTTTGCCCCTTTTGCCAGGTAGAAATTTCCCCTCAGGGGGCAGCCAGGTAATTCCCCCATGTAGCCAGGTAATATGCACCATAGTACCCCTGTAGCCAGGGAGTTTCCCCCCACATACCCCCTTTGGTAGCAAGGGAGATGCCCCACTTACCCCCTTGTAGAAAGGGGGAGTTTCCCCCCACATGGGCCCCTTGTAGCAAGGGAGATGCCCCTTTAGCCCCTTTTTGCAAGGGAGATCCCCCCTTTTAGCCCCTTGTAGAAAGGGAAAATGCCCCAAATCCCCCCCCTTTGTAGAAAGGGGGAGATGCCCCACATAGCCCCTTTGTAGCAAGGGGGGATGCCCCCCCCATACCCCCCTGTAGCCGGTACATCCCCCTTTACAGCCCCCTATACCCGGGTTTAACCATCCCCCCTTCCAGTCCCTTTTAGCCGGTACATCCCCCATACAGCCCCCTGAAACCCGGGTTTACATGCCCCACAGCCCCCCCGTAGCCATATAAAAGTCCCCACCCCCCCACCAGTACCCAATAAAAAGATGTCCACGCCCCCCCCCCCCGTGGGCCCATGTAGAGGGTCCACAGCCCCCCCCCAATTGGGGGCCATTTTGATGTCCCACACCCCCCCCCGAAAGCCATTTAGAGGGGCCCCCAAAAGCCCCCCCCCAGAGCCTTATAGATGCCCCCCAGCCCCACCCCCGGGTACCCCTGTAGTTTGCCCCATAGCCCCCCAGTAGTTTTATAAAATTCCCCAGCCCCCCCCAGTAGCCAAATAGATCCCCCATGGCCCCCAGTAGGCCTATACCCCAAACCGGCCCACTTTTTTTGGGGTTCACCATGCTAGTAAGGGGGTTGGACCCCTTTTCCCTTTCAGAACTGCCTCAATTCTTCGTGGCTAGTTTCCCACAAAGGGGGTTGAAACGATGCTAAATTTGGGGTCCCAAGGGGCCCCAAAGGAGTCCCAAAGAAAAATTTTCCCCCAACCCCCATGACACCCCCAACCCCCAGCCTGAACCGTTGGATCAAGGCAGGATGGATCCATGTTTTCATTTTTGTTGACCCCCAAATTTTCGCCCCCGCCTCCGAATGTGAAAGCAAAAATCGAGACTCATCAGCCCAGGAAAACGTTTTTCCAATCTTCTACTGTCCTTTTTCGAGGGAGTTGGGAAAAATTTGGAGCCTCCATTTTTCTGTTCTTGGGCTGAAAGGAGTGGCCCCCCGGGTTTGTGGTCTTCTGTGCTGTACCCCTTGCCTCAAAAGTTCCCCGAAATGTGCGTTCAAAAGATGCCTTCTGCCTCCTTGGTTTTTAACGGGGGGCCCTATTTGATCACTGTTGCCTTTTTTTCAGCTCAAACCCAGTCTCCCAATTCTCCTTTGACCCTCTAAAAATCAAAAAGGGGCTTTTCCGCCCACGGTCTGCCCCCTCACGGGGAGGGTTTTTCTTTTTGGGGCCCCATTCTTGTAAACCCTAGGGGAGGGTTTGGGTGCGTGAAAATCCCAGGAGATCAGAAAGTTTCTGAAATACTCAACCCCCCTTTCTGGCACCAAAACCTTGCCACTTTCCCAAAGGCACTCAAATCCCCTTTTTCTTCCCCATACTGTGCTGGGTTTAAACTGGGGAGATTGTCTTGACCATTTTTCATGCCTAAATGCATGATTTTGCCCCCTTTGTGATTGGCTGATTAGAAATTAAGGGGTTTAACGAGCAGTTTGGAAAAAGGTGTACCAAAAAAAGGTGGCGGGTGAGTTGTAGATTTTTCCCCAGCCCCCATTACCCAAATATAGATGCCCCATATTTCCCCAAAAGTGCCATTTAGTCCCCCACAGCCCCCCCAGTACCCATGTAGATGCCCACGGGCCCCCCAATAGCCATAAAGATGTCCAAAAACCCCCCCCAGTAGCCATTTTGTTTCCCCCACAGCCCCCCCCTAATGATTAAAAAATAAAAAAAAAAAATTTACTCCCCTGGGGGGGAATTTTGCAGCGGGGGCCCCCGGTGGGGGGCAGGTGTAGGGTTTGGTAAGAGAGTGAAATCACGCAGCCCCCCAGAGACCCTTCCTCGGCGGCAGGGGCCCCAAACCCGAGGAGCCCTTTTGGCGTCACGGGGGGCTTTTTTTTAAAGCGGCGCTCACGTCCCCTGGGGGACGGTATTTTAGGGGTTACAGTGCTCCCCGGGGCACATTTAATTTAAAAAAGGGAGAAGGTGGGGGAAAAACGATCCCCCCTGCCTTCATCCTGTACCCGGGACCCAAACAGCGTTTTTGCTGCTGACTAAATTTTGGCGCGGCTGGGGTTTTAAAACCAGCTGTCCCGGATTTAGGGGGATCCCCAGGGGGCCCGGGGGAAAAAACACAAGGCCGCGGGCCGGATTTTTGGCCCACGGGCCTTGTGTTTGACCCCCGTGCCCAGGGCACTGACCACTAGGGGGCCCATTTTCTTTGTCCTGATGAGGCTTAAAGTTTCCCCGGGAAAAGCAATTCCCCCCTTTGCGTTCCATTGCAGGGGGGTGATTGCACCGCTCCTCATTCAGCTGGCGGCGACACAAGTGTTAAGAGCCCGAAAAGGAGGGGCCCGCGCCACGTTTAAAGGGGTGCGCAACAAAGCGATGCCCCCCTGCACTAAGCGATCTTGGGCTGGCAGGAGACTGGAGTACCGCATTGCTGCGGAAAGCCGGCCCGGGTGGGGGTTTTTAAAACCCCTTAAAAAAACCCCCGCCACCGGGTTCCCCCGGCTTTGTGGCATTCGTCTCCTGCCGGGCCCGGTTTTTTATTCGGAATATAAGGGCGCACCCCTGTTTTTCCCCCAAATTGGGGGAGGGGGGGGGGGGGGGGAACTTTTTTAGTTTCCCAAAAAAACAGTTTGCCCCCGTTAAAGGGTTTTTTCCCACCCCTTGGGTTTTTATGGCTTATTGCAGTGTTTTCAACTCCAGTCCTCAAAACCCTTCCCAAAAGGGGAAAATTTTCAGGATTTCCTCAGTATTTGCACAGGTGGTTAATAATGGTCCGTGCTTTTTGCCCCCAGGTGATCTAATTTAAAGGTCCGTGCATTCTGCACAGGGAAACTAGTAATTTGGTTTAGTGGGTTTTTTGCAAAAAAAAGGTTTTTTTTTAATTATGTCCGTGCATTCGGCACAGGTGTTTTCATTATTGTCAGTGCTTTCTGCACAGGTGATAGAATTTTGTCAGTGCATTCTTGCACAGGTGATATCTTTATTGTCAGTGCATTCTGCAAGGTGATTTCATTATTGTCAGTGCATTTGCCAGGTGATATTATTATTGTCAGTGCATTCTGCACGGGTGATATCATTATTGTCAGTGATTCGACAGGTGATTATAATTGTCAGTGCATTCTGCACAGGTGATATCATTATTGTCAGTGCTTTCTGCACAGGTATGAATTACGGGTCAGTGCTTTTCTGGTGGGAGATCCTGAAAACATGATCTGTTGGTGGGCCTTGAGGACTGGAGTTGAGAAACACTGGCTTATTGCTAGGATATGCCACCGATGCTTAATAGGTGCAAGTCCCACCTCTGGGGCACGCACCTATCTCAGGAACAGGTCTCCGAAAATGTCGTCTCAGAATGGAGAACCGCTCCCGCTTGCACACGACTCTCTATTCTGTTTTATGGGACTTCAGAGAGCAGCCGAACACACTGCTCACCTGTACTTGTGAACAAGCACAACTGGCTCTCCATTCTGAGCTGCAGTTTAGATTAGGAGCCGCACCTACCAGACTTATGCCTATCGAAATGCCATCAGATTCTATGTTGGGAATATCCCTTTAAATTCAACAATGATTTAGCCGAACGTGTGAAAAAATTCAGGTTGAAGACGTCCTGAAGCTCTATCCCTAGCTCTCAACTGTAACCACAACCCTAACTTGGGGTTAGGGTTTAAATGGATTTTTAGGGGTAAACTTACCGTTTCTTCATGCTCCATTACTTCCAGTCTGATATCACACCTGACGTTATAGTAACCGGCAATGACCAACAAGGCGTATCAGAGAACGGTAAGGCAATACCAAAACACCTGAACCTTAACCCCAACGTAGGGTCAGGGTCAATTCTTGTCAAAATTGCACTTTGACCTCCTACTTTGAATTACTTAGTTTAGAGTCAAAGTTAACATTGACTCAAATCCAAAGTGCAGCACTGGCGATAAACCTATAAAACACTTGGATGGGGTACAAATTATAGATCAAGGATGCAAACAAGACTGTTTCCATACACTGACAGCACGCAGAGATGTATGAAACGGGGGAATGAAAAAAAAAAGTGTTTTGAATTTGCTATGTTTTCATCGTATTCTCTGGTTTTTTACTGGCCAAACATTTTCCTGACTTGTGTATGGGATAAGGTCGCTGATTCCCCGGAGGCTCTGTGACCGGCCCCTGTGGCCCCCCTTGCCTTGATGCTGAGTGATATCGTTCCCCCGGCAGGCGCTGTAGCAGCTGGGCTGATGTCTCTATGGGGCAGATGCTGCGAGCGGCCACTTGCTCTTCATACGTACTTTACTACTTAGAGCCCATCTGCTGACAGACGAGCCTCGGTGCCTCTGCTGCACGTTTATCTAATTGCAATCTCCAGGGGAAAGAAAAAACGCATTGTGGCCCAAGGGTACGGAGGAAATCGGGGTCTGCCTGAAGAGAGCGGATCGTAGCCTCCTGCAGAGTAAAGCCGCCCGTCCAGCTATGCAGTCGCACTGAACTGCCGCTACATCAGCCATGGTGCAGGGAGGGTTCCCAGGTAAGAGGCTCGGCTCTACCACCGCCACATAGGTAACCACTGCCCTAATTGCATGCATTATAGAATTATGCTGGAGGCTGAGGTCCTGGAGTGAGAATGTATACACTGCAACGTGGTTAATTTATTGTTACTGATGTAGCAGAGCGGAATAAACTTGTCATATAAGGACTGCATGGTTTATGCATTGGTGCAGGCTTATTCCTTTCATTTCAGACGTAGCAGAGCTAGGGGATGACGTAGCAGAGCTGAACATGTAGCAGGGCTGAACTTGTCGTTTAAGTCCTTGAAGCCACATTGTGTATGTTAAACTCATAGCTTGTTACATTGATTAGATGTAGCAGAGCTCAGTGTTTCCTTTAAGTCTTTGGGGTTTGCGCAGTCCGATACTGGTATAGGTTGAATCATTTATAGCGGTTACAGCAAAGCGGAGTTTGTCATTGGGGTGCAGATGTTCCCCTGAAAGTCCAGTTTTGAAATTTCCAGTTTGGGCAGCATATCGGGAAACCACAGAGTTGGCTCTGCTACATCTGTTCTATATACCCTGATCTTCTATAAAAGGTCCTTTAAGTTGTAAAAAGTAGGATGATCGGCTTTTCCCATGTCATCGGGACTTTCAGCTTTTAAAATGAAAAAATTAAGCTTGAGTTGGGTTCAGTTTGCGATGACCATTTTTTGGGCAGTTAAAAACACTGTTTGAGGGATAACATTTTGCAGTGAAATACGCAGTTATTTTCTGGGGAAGAAATGTGCATTTCTTAGCCACATTTTTCATGTTCTTTTATGCATGTTTCCTTTGTTTGCTTTTGGTGCATTTTTGCCACATAGCTTTGATGCATATTCTCTTGTGTTTTTCAGTACAGGGAATTTTCATTGTATTTAATAACGTTTTTGTAGGGGCAGCATAGTGGAACTTTTATCCTTTTGCAAGCTACCAGATAAACCACATCTACGTTTACCTGTAATTGTGAAAAAATTATAATAAGATGTGTGTGTGTGTGTGTTTTGGGGTGTTGTGTGTGTGTGTGTGTAAAATTATATGTATATGTTTTATATATATATATTATTTATATATTTTTTATGTATATATTTAAAATATATATATATATAATATTTTTTTTTATATATATATATTTTATGTGTATATATATAAAATTATTTTATATTTATATACACCACACTTTAAAATCTCTATATAGATAGATGAAATTTTGTTTTATATATTTAGAAAAGAAAGAGTTGAGTATGTAAACTTGGACAATTTATGGTTAAATCGGATTTTTTTGGTTTTTAGTATTATCCCTAAAAGTGCCTAAGAACAGTTCAGTCCTAATGATGCACAAGCAATGTCCTTCACCCCAAAGAGTTTTTATTATTATTATCATTTATTTTGGAGCGCCCTTGGTTCCAGGGCGTTTTGAAAATTTTGAGGGGGGGGGTACATAAAAAAACATTGGTTAAAAAAATTTTAAAAAGTGACAATAAGTGCCCAAAACAAGGGGTTTAAAGGGGGAGGGGAGGGGGGCCCCCTGGCCCGTGGGGGTTTTTACAATCTACGGGTTTTAAAAGGGGCCTTTTTCTAATTTTTTCCCAAAATTAAGGGAAAAAACTGTTTGCAGTTTGTTGAAATTTTTGGGGAAAAAAATCTTGTAAATTTAAACCCCAGAAAAATCTAAGTAAAAAAAATGCTTCATTTTCTTGCAATGCTTAGAAAATCTTGCCACAAAAGTGTAAATTTAAAGGGGCATTTCAAGAGTTTTAAAAACCTCTCTACCACCTCGCACAGAAAATAAATTGAAAACTAACCCAAACTTACCTCTCCCATCACCATCGTTCCAGCGCTGTCAGAGCTCCAGCCCTCCCCCTTTGGGTCCTAGGATGTTGATATTTTCCGGGTTACTTGATGCTCCCCCCCCCCAGCCAATCACTGAAAATCTGGGGGTAACGGGGCGTAAGGGAGTTTGGTTTGTGCATAAATGTGAACGGGGTTTGTAATCAGTAAGGGGGAACCGGGGGGGGATGATGCTGTCTTTGTGGCGCAGGGTTTACAGGGGGTGATGGGTGAGGTATGTAAAGGTTAAAGGGGTTGTCTCACTACAGACAATGATGGCATAGCACTAGGATTTGCCGTCACTGTCTGAAAGGTGCGGGTCCCACTTTTGGGGCCCGGCCCCCTACCCTTCCTAAACGACCCCTTTAAACCTCTCTGCTCTGAATGGAGGGTGGTCGGGGACTCTCAGTAAACTTGTTTTGGGAGTTGGGGGATTACAGCTGATTTGGGCCCGTAAAACAAACTTAAAAACTCCTTTTTTGTTATGGGGGAGTCCGGGACCAGGCTCGGACTGGACCTTTAGGGGAATAAAAAGAAAAACTCCCGCTGGGAAAAGGAGCTTTGGTAGGAATGGAGTTTTTTTTTTTAAAACTGCATTTTACTCCTCAAAAGACCCCAAAAAAATCATAGAAAGAGGGGGAAAAAAGGGCAAGAGGCAGAGTATAGGGGGGCAGGTACAGTTTTTTAAATAAGTTTTAAAGTGAGCCTCAAAAATAAATTCCAGGGGGGGGCCTGGAAAAAGCTCAGCTGGGGGGCCCCCTAGACCCCCAGTCCACCCTTGGTCCCTGCCAAATCGCTTTTCGGGAACGAGAGGTTTTGGGGCTTTTTTTGGGAAAGATAGGTGCGGCCCTCAGGATGGGAAAACCTCCCTGTAGACATTGATGGCATACCCTTGCTATATCCCAAAATAAAAGTCTCCCGTAAAGACAACCCTTTTAAAATTTTTATTTGCAAAAAGGGGGAGGTGGTAGGGAGGGTTTTAGAAGTCTTGCAAAAAAACTCATTAAACCCAGTGACCAATTCAGCTTTGCTAAATCTTTTCCCTGTTTTTTTAAAAGTAATAAAAATTTGTCTTTTTTTATTTAGGGGCAGAAAAAATTCCGAAAGTTTTCTTTAAAATGTAGAGGTAAAATTTACAGACAAAGGGACAGACTTTAAACCCCCAGGGGAGAGCTATTACAGATGAGCCCAAAAGGTTGTGGGGGGCCCTTGCTCGCAAAAGCGCTTACATCTATGAGGGTTCTGGGGGGGAACAACGGGGGAGAAGTGTAAAATTTTACAATGGTCCACCCTTTGTTTCAAAAAATAGGGGGGGGTTTTACATAAATTTGGGTTTCCCCTGCCCCCCTGATGTAATCTATATACAGATAAGTACCTGGGGGATTCCCCTAGTTTTGGGGGAGTGAAAAAAAAGTGTGTGATAAAGGGGGGGGGTAGCAATTGGGGGTTTTTTTTGGTAGTCCTCCCTAAAAAGTTTGTTTTTTGGGGGGAACTTTTAAAAATTCAAAAGGCTAGGTTTTGGCCCGGGTGCTACGTGGTAGGTTTTTCCCAGAGAAGGGGTTTTGCACACTTTGTAAAATTTTGGGTAAGCGGGCAGGGGAAAAGGTTTTCGGATGATTGATGAGGGAAACCCTGATATCATCAGCAGAGCGGAGAGAGCGGGCGGGGTGGTAGGAAGAGTTTTGGGGGGCCGAGGGTTAGTGGGGAAAGGAAGCGCTGGGAGAGCTTTATGGGTGAGAGTAGGAGTTTATGTGTATTCTGTTCTGGAGGGGGAAAAACCGTGCAGTGACTGACAAGGGTAAAAGGCATTTGTATAGCGGGGGGAGAGAAAGACCAGGGTGGTGCTGCATTCAGGAAGATTGGAGAGGGGAGAGTTTTTTCCCCCGAGAGGGGGACAGATTTTGCAGGGGAGAAACGTAATCAAAAGGAGAATGAAAAGGGCAAAAATGGGGTTTGAGTTGTTTTGATAATGAGAAATGGACAGATTTTTGGGGATGTTTTTGGGTTTCAGGTGACAAGGGGCGGGCAAGGGAATTTGGGGTTTTTTTTTTTTTTAAAGGGGGGGTGAAAGACAGATTTAGAATCTAGTATAACCCCCAAAACAGCGGGCCCGCTGCCCAGGTGTTATGGTGGTGGGCCCCAAAAATGAGAAGAAATAGCAGATGGGGGGGTTTGGGTTTGTAGATGGGGGGAAAAAACCCGAAGTTCAGTTTTTTGTAAGGTTTGTTGGAGATTTGAGAAAGAGGACATTTATGTCAGAGAAAAACGGAAGACAGTCACAGGGTGAGGTTCGGGGAAGAGGTTTTAAAATTGGGTTTTCTTTAGCATAGAGGTGGTATGGAAGCCAAATTTTACTGTTTGGGTTTTGGGAAAGGGGGCTGTATAGTTTTAGAAAAGGGGGTGGACCAAGAACTAACCCCCGGGGACCCCCAAAGCAAGAAGGGAGGAAAAGGAGGTGGAACCAAGGGAAAAAGAGGGAAATGAAGGGAAACGGTTTTGAGGGGGGAGGGAAAAGAAACAAAGGAGGGGTGTCCTGGGGGGCCAATGGAAAATGAGAAAGCTGGGAGAAGGGTGGTGGGTCAACAGTGTCAAATGCTTTCAGAGAGACTCCCGAAAGAAAACCAAAAAACGGGGTTTTTTGCCCTGAGAAAAAAAATTTTGCCCCGTTGTGGAGATCGTTTGAGGTTTAAATAGAGCAAATTTCTGTGGAGTGTAGGGTTTTCGGAAAAACCCGAAATTTCAAAGGAACGGAAGAGGGGTTAGCAGAGGATAGCGGATTAGGCGGGGAGTAGATTAAGGGATTCCAGGATTTTTGAGTTTAAGGGCAGATTAGATAAAGGTTTTGGGAATTAGCAGCGCAGGATGGGTCCCCAAAAGGGTTTTTTTAGTAAAGGGGTGATAGTTTGCCTGTTTTAAAAGGAGGTTTGGGAAAATAAATTGTGGAGAGGAAGGTTACAGATTTCAGTTTAAATTTAGAGAGGACAGCTGGAGAAATAGACTTTGGGCAAGGTGGGGAAAGGGAAAAGGGGTTTCCCAGAGCGGTGGGGGAGGAGAGGGCAGGAGAAACCTGGGAACCCTTTTCTTTGTTGTTTTGGGTAAGAGTGAGAGCAGAAATAGAGGATGTTTACGGGGGGGGACAGGATTGGGGTTTGTTGGGGTTTTGAGAAGAAGGGGTGTTTTGCCGGTTACTTCAATTTTGTCTTTGAAAATGGTGCCAAAGGGCTTTAGGCCCCAAAAGGTCAGTGAAAACCCGGGGCCTGAGCTTTGGGGGCCCCCGGGGGGGAGTGGGAAAAAGGGGGTTTTGAAAAAAGGGTTTTGGGTTAGTTGTGTAAAAGGGGGAGTTGGGGGGAGGTGAAAAATTTTTTTTGTTTGGGGCCCCCCCCAAATGAAAAGGGGAGTGTGGTAAGTCCCCCGAGGGATGAAATTTTTTAGTGGAGAAAGTCTGCAGGTAAGCTTTGACTTTTTCCCCCCAGACGCTACCGCAAACTGGAAAAAAAAAGCGCCCGAAAATGGCGGGGGGTTTGGGGGGGAAAATGTGCAAGGCTGCGGGGGGGTCTGACTCTGGTTGGGGGCGGTTTTTTTGAGTGGTGCCAACATGCTTTAAGTGGAAAGAGGCGTTTCTTGTAAATTTTTAAAAGCCAAAGGGCGGAGAGGTAGGAGATTGGGGGGAGTGGGGGGACTGTATGGTGTTGTGAGGTTCCTGGGGTGTTAAAAGGGGCGGATTTTTTCTGAAAAGGATGAAGGGAGGTGTGTCCAGAGGGGGGCTGCGAAATATTTATAGTAAAAGAGATGAGGTTATGTTTGGAGAGGTAAAGGGAATTAGTGAGGTTAGAAAATTGATGAAAAAAACGACAGAAGACCCCATCAAATGAGTTCCCTCCTTGTGGGTGGGAGAGTCTGTAAACTGCGAGAGGCAAAAGAAGAAAGGGGTTTTAGTGAAAGGAACCCGAGGGGGAAGCCAAAAGGAGACATGGGGTCATCAATGGGGATGTTGAAATCACCCATGATGAGGTGGGTATTTTAGTAGAAAAAAGGAAAAAATGGAGCCAGGGGAGCAAAATGATTCCCGAAAAAAGGGGGGGGGTGAAGCCGGGGGGGGGCTGTAACAAACCGCGCCCCTTTATAGAAAAAGGCCGGGAAAAAGGAAAGGGTTAGGGGGTGGACCCCCCAAAGGAAGGGGGTGAAAAGGGGGGGTTTTTGGAGGAATGAAAACCGGGAAGTGCAGGGGTGGAGAAAAGAAGTATGCCGATCCTCCACCCGGCCCGTTTCGGGGGCTGGGGGTGTGGGTGAAGTTTTTAGGCCGCCAAAAGGTGGGGGGCGGAAGGGAAGCGGTTGTTTTCAGATGGCTGGAGCCATGTTTTTGTGGAGCTAGGAAAAGGGTTTTGGGAGTGAGAAAAAAAACAGGTTTATGAAAGCAGTGGTTTTTTTTCCAACAGATCGGGCGTTCCACAGAGCACATGTTTAAACCCATTTTCATATCAAGCTTGTTTCGCTTTCTCTTATTGGAAAAAGATGTAGCAGAGCTTAAAGGGGTTGTCTCACTACAAGGATTGCTGCTTTTTATGTTAAAGATCTTGCAAAAACAAGTCACTTTGCAATATATGTCCATTACCAATGTCCTACCTATTCCTAGATTTCCCCTCTTGTATGGGCTGTATCATCTCCTCAGGTCGCTATAACTACAGACCTGTTTGATCTCTCCTGATGGGCTGCCAGCACTGGTTGCTATAGCTACAGACCTGGCTTCTACTGCAGCTAGTAGAAGCCAGTAAATACACCCCTGAATTCAAAGTGAATCCAAGAAAACAGGACTGAGTCAGATGAATCAGTGTAGGTGAGACAACCCCTTTAAGTGTAATCCGGATGTTTTATGTGGTTTTACAAACCAACGAGTTCAGTGACCAATTCCGCTCTGCTTCATCTGCCTCTATAGTCCCTTCTTACAGAAGACAGACATTGATATGTGTCCTTCAGTGACCTGTTCCTTATTCTTGAATTCTATACTGATAAATGAGGAGGAGGGAAGAGCAGAGTACATCCACATGAGACAGAATAAATATACGCAGCTCCATGACTTAGAAGAGTTTTTAACTAATCATAATTTTAATTTAGAGATGCCTTAGAGGGTCAGAGCACAATGCACAGAGATAGACGGAGGGCGGCGGAGGCTTGTGGGGGGGGGGGGTGGGTTAATTAGAATTTTTATTCAACTTAAAACCCAGAAAGTCTCCTGTTTTATTCAGACAGTACACATGCAGTCAGTGTTCTTCAATAACCGTTTCTGCCATCATTGTCAGACTGAGGTAGCTGGGACCCACCAGTGGAATTTCATTCTGGGGGCCCATTTTAGACTTAAAGCCCACCAGTGTAGTTGATTCTTGGGGCTAACCAGTGGACTTGATTTCTGGGGCCCACCGGTGAAGATGATTCCTGGGGCCCACCAGTGGAGTTGATTCTTGGGGTCCACCAGTGAAGATGATTCTTGGGGTACACCAGTGGAGATGATTCTTGGGGTCTACCAGGGAAGTTGGTTCTTGGGGTCCTCCAGTGGAGTTGGTTCTTGGGGTACTCTCCAGTGGAGTTGGTTCTTGGGGTACTCTCCAGTGGAGTTGGTTCTTGGGGCCATGCCAGTGGAGATGATTCCTGGGGTCCACCAGTGGGGATGATTCCTGGGGAAAACTCACAGATTAACTCACAAGGCCACATATATCACAAATTCACAGAAATTACCAAAAGGGCCCCACTAAAAAATAACTTTTAATCAATTTATTAAAATATACATTACACAAAAAGTGTCAATTCTACACACCAGATTTAAAAACACCAATCTCTTGTGTGTTGTATATGTTTGTATGTATTATATAATATATTATATATATATATAATATATATATATATAATATATATATATATATATATGCTTTAGTTTAGGATAGTATTCTACAGATACTCTAGACCAAAGTGAGATTTCTCTCACCATTCACGATTGCATCAACATAAGTACAAAGCTAATTCTGTTACGGTTTGATGACCCTATAAGTCGCATCAGTAGTAGGTATCCCATCCAGAGCAGACAGGGGGGAAGGGGAAAAAATACAGATCACAGAATTAGATACCATCTACCCTTTCCCTTATCTTGCACCTTCCTAACAATGGAGTAATCGTCCCAAAAGGGACGGCCCCATTTACGATGACTCGCCCTAAAAAAATCCTATCTATAGAGATAAAGGGCGTCTAGCAGTCCGTGTTCCAACCTTCATATGCACTGCACAAGGAGTAACAGAACTAAAAAGCTAGAATAACAAGCCTTCTCTCTAATATATGGAGAGGGCTGCCGCATCCCGACGCGTTTCCCCCCTCTTTCCTGTCCAAAAAAGGGGTTCCTCAGGGGATATCCAAGTAACTATGTAGCTTAGATGCACAAAAAATAGCCCACAATGGGGTCCTTCCCAATACAGTTGGATCGGTGAAGTAGCATTTTAAAACAAACAAAACTGATTGTTTATACAGTCATATGAAAAAGTTTGGGCACTCCTATTAATCTAAATCATTTTTAGTTCTAAATATTTGGGTGTTTGCAACAGCCATTTCAATTTGATATATCTAATAACTAATATTGCACATTTTGTGTTAGTACAATAAACCTCATTTCAATCCGGAAATATTACTGTGTCCATCAGTTATTAGATATATCAAATTGAAATGGCTGTTGCAAACACCCAAATATTTAGGAACTAAAAATGATTAAGATTAATAGGGGTGCCCAAACTTTTTCATATGACTGTATATACAAAACCCCTCCTCCCAATCGTTCCACTCACCAATCATGCGCTTTCAATTGTACCTGTGTTCTCATGTGCATCACGCTGGACTCGCCGATATTCCGCGTCATTACCGGAAGTTTTGCCTCACTTCCGCCTTTCCTTCGATGCAGCGTAGTCCTTTGCGCACGCGTGCCAGTAGTTAGCACATACATTAGGCTCTTGCCTCTTTAGATTCAAACAACGACGCGCCTGTATCCCGCGTCCATCGCCGGAAATGCGCATCACTTCCGCCCTCACTTGTAAGTCCA
>JAODAL010022850.1:0-63859 GCA_025379985.1 Phyllomedusa bahiana | reverse complement strand
ATCGGGGCTGTTTTAACAGCCCCGATCCCGCGCAGCTGGGGCCCGGGGCCCGCAAACCCCGAGTCAACGCGACGCCAAAAGATGTCGCTGTAGCGAAGCCCGCACCGCGCGCCAAAAGTCGTGGGCGGCCCCTAAGGGGTTTTAAAAAATCATGTTTTTTGATGCGCACCCGGGGGGACCTTTTTTTTCAAAAAGATGACTTGACTTCATTGACCGGGGACCGAAAGCTGCCGAACACACGGCCTTTTATAGCCACACAGGTCACGCCCTGTTGTCAAAACTTTCAAAGTTTCATCTCCTTTAAAAAAGGTAGGACTTGAAAAATTTAGGGGTTGGAAAATTTATGCAAAAAAGAGGGGGAAAAAGCGAAGGGGGTTGATTGCCTTTCGGGTTAGAACGCTTGCCTTTAAATAGTAAGGATGATTGTGAACCCTGTGGGAATAGAACGGACTCTGTATGGGTGACGGGACGGGCAGTCTGATGGGGGTTTTTGAGGGGGGGAATTTTCCCCTTGGGGAAGGCCCCCAATAAATTGGGTTGATGTGAGGATTTACTCCCCTTTCAGACCTCACTGACTGTTTTGCATAAGCAAAGGCTTCTGGGAAAAAGTGAACCCCCACACCCATCTTTTCATGAGAATTCTCCCCAAAGCCAGGGCCTTCAGGGTAAAGGGAATAAGCCAAACCCGTGAAGTTCTCTGCAGACACTGTTTTGGTATTTTCCCACTAAGTTTTTAAAACCCTGGAAAAACTTTTTCCCCCCTCCTCCTCCCTAAGTACCCCCCCCCCCTCTCAAAACCCCCAAAAACCCCCCCCCCCCCCCCCCCCCGCCCCCCCGGCCCCCCCCCCCCCCCCCCCCCCCCCGCCCCACCCCCCCCCCGCCCCCCCCCCACCCCCCCCCCCCCCCCCACCCCCCCCCCCCCCCCCCCCCCCCCCCCCACCCCCCCCCCCCCCCCCCCCCCCCCCCCCCCCCCCCCCCCCCCCAAAAAAAAAAAAAAAAAAAACCCCCCCCCCCACCCCCCCCCCCCCCCACCCCCCCCCCCCCCCCCCTCCCCCCCCCCCCCCCCCGGGGGCGGTTCTAAAAAATTCACATAAAAAAACCCCAATTTACGCACATGGCGGACCTTTGTAAACCTAGACTTTTTCCCCCTTTCCCCCCAAACCTAAAAATTGGGGAAGCTCTTGGGAGCGGGGCCCCCCCTTTTGTCATCTGTAAGTATTTTTTTATTTGCAATGATGCTTTTGTCTTACCCAAACCCCCAAATTTTAAAAGTGCTGGGGAAATTTGGGCGTATATAAATAAAGATTATTATTATTATTACTATTACCCCTTGTCAGTCCAGAGTAGAACTTTCTGGTTGGGTGGGTGAGAGGCGAGAGGGGCTTAGAGGGGGGAATATCTCTCCTTGAGGTTTTCTGAATAACTTGGGGCGACATATATTAACGGGGCTGCGGCAGAAGTCCGGCGTCTTCTCAGCTCGAAGCGCCGTTCGCTATATTTGTAACCAGGCGCAGTCCAATATAACTATTACAAGCCCCCTGCGCCTGATTCGAGCGGGGGCGGGTTTACACTTCCATTGAAAAGAAAAACGTAAAGCTATGACCTGCATAAAAAAACTTCATCAAACAGGCGCCTTCTCATACTAATGCGCGTAAAAAAAAAAAGGGGGCTGGCAACAAAAATCACATTTGCCTTTGTGAAAAGAATAGGTTTAATCCAAAAAATGAACTGATGGAGAAAAAAAATTATCCCAAAAAATGCAGATTTAAGGAATTTGAATTTACATCAAGAAAACATTCTGGTATGAACATCACAGGACCGTCCACACCATTGTCACGTCATCGATGTAACGTCCATACCGGACGACTTGGGCAGTAAATGGGTTATTGACAGAAAAAAATAAGTTGTTCTTCCCAGAAAGCCTTAAACAAATCGACTAAAGAAGGAGAAAATTTGGACCCCATAGGAAGGCACAAGAGGAAAGAACAAGATTTTTTCCACGCACCCCAAAACGGGCTACAAACAGATCTGAGAAGATCTCTGAGCCACAGGAGGAGACAATAGTTTATGATTCAAGTGAGCTCAATAGTGTTCTTGTCCTGTCTCCTACCATCTTGTCTACTTCTGAAATTCAGGTGCTATGGAAAGGTTTGAGCTTTGTCCCTACATCCAGATGTAATGTATTCAATACTTTATTAGATCTTAGCTTTGATAATGAAAGATTAAAAAGAGGCCCTTTCATAAGAGGGGATTGGCGCTTTCTTTTCCAATGGGGAAGTCTTTTGGGTTTTACAGCTAAATACAAGCTTCCGGATGGGTTGAATTATAAAATGCATTTGATGTATGTTTATCATTTTTTCCATTTTTGCTTTTTGGGTTTTTTTTTGCATTGTAATATTTATCTTGCCCAATATTCTTATTTGCAGCAGTTACCTGTGTGAGCGCAGCCCTCATGTGCATTTCATTTATCTTTGAATATTATATGACTGACTCACGATATTAAAGATAAAATTGTCAATTTAAACGCGTTAGCATATGGGTAACTTTTTTTTGCTTTTGATATAGCTTTGGATTTCAAATCTTTTATCTGCCCAAATGGGGGGACGGGGGGGTCTGTGTTTTTGTTGGGCACCCAGAAAGTGCTGTGAACCCGCCTAATCTAATAGTAGGTTTCACTAATATTGTAACCAGCATGGACCCCACGTATCTGTATTTATGGCAAACCCCCTGTATCGCCTTATTATATGCAATTTATACCAGCAACCCTCCCCCCAGCATGAGGGTATTGAGTGGTTGTTTTATTGGTATTTTTGATTTTTGCAATTTCCCCCGCATTTTATGTGGCTTTTTTGCATCTGGGGTGAACAGGTATTAACTAAAATGCTTTTTTTTTCATCTATTTTTTTCCCCCAGCAGTGGGGCGTGGAGCTGCTGCTCGGCAAAACTCACCTTTAAAAAACCCCGGGCAAAAAACTAGAGCTCCCGCACTGGGCTCAGTTTAGTCCAGCCATTGAGCTGTGAATATGGCCCAAAAATTGCAGTGTTTTTTTGAGTAAGTAATGTCCCATTTTTTGTATTTAAAATTTTTGGAAATAAAGAAGATTTTCTGATTACACCTCTTGACTTTTCACCTTAATACTATTGCAAATATTTTTCAAGAAGATATCAAAGTTTGAAGTCTTGGAAGGCGAGAAGGAAAAACAGAGGTAATGAAAAAATATAAGCTTCATGAGAAAGGGATAAAAAGTGGCCAATCACATGTAGGGAATGCTAAGTCACAGCCGGCACATGGGCACCTCCAAGCGGCCAACTGATGGTTGTTACCAGTGAGGAGCAGAGGCCACCGACACATCCACAAGCATCGATGTACGGACCACAATGGAGGGGGATGGGGTACAAACCATCAGTGCAGAGCCTCTAGCAGAGGATTTGGTGTTGGAGTGGGATTTCCATGTTTAATTGGTCGGCAGCTCCTCACTGAAGCACCTGACATGGCAGTGCTGCAGGGAACCAGCTAAAACATCCTCTCCTCTATGTATGTCATGACTAAATAGCCCTTCCCCTCTCCTGTTCCTCTGCTTGGTGATAGAATCTATTTTTTTGTCTAAAGTGCCGCCCCTTCCTCCCTGCTGCCCTAGGAACTTGCCCTCATGTGCCTAGTTTGAAACATGGCCCAGGTCACAACTGTACCCCTACGGCCCCCTCTCTTAGTCCCCTTCTACATGAGACATGTTCATCTTGGTTATGCCTTTTAAATAGTCTTCCTTGAATGAGATGAAAGAAGAGTCACCCATTCCCTAATGTCCATGTACCTTGTCCATATAGTCCCTTACTAGTTTCATTCCCATATTTGATCACAGGACCATTGATTAGGGGAATTCTTCCTTATTTGCAAAATTAGTCTTCTAAACATTGATAACATGCTCATTGCTGGCCCAGGCAATCCAATCAGAAGACCTCTTCCCAAAAGGACAATATAGTTTCTACCTATAAGGGGGCCTAGGGCTTTCAAAGTGGAGGTCTCCCTCTCGGCTCATATGTCCTCTGAGAATAAAGTCCCAGCCTAACTAAGCTGTTCAAAGAAATTTTACCTTTAGACCAAGAAGAGAATTTTCCATGGCTCTTGTCTCCCAAGGTAGAAGTGGCCAGAGGTAAACTATCCAAAAATAAACTTCGCTTAAAATTTGAGGACAATTTGAGGCCTTGGGAAGGAATTACAAGTCAAATATAGAGTCAACCTGATATGATAGAACAGGAGCTCTTCATAAATGGCTATAGTGTATAGAAGGAAGACCTAGAGATTAGATGTGATGACTGCATTTTATGTCAGCATTGACATGGACTTTGTGTCTGGTTCTTCAGGGCCATCAGTTAAGATTGCAGATGGAAGAATGGTCAACAGTGGCCACTAGGGCAATATGGATTCATCCATAAAATTTGTCTAGGGTACTTGACCACTAGAGGGTGTGTTCGCTTGTATACCATCCTGCAATATCTAGATAATGTGGAAAGGTGTACTAAGATGGTGGTTCTATTACTTTTGATTGGGCAGTAAGGGGAACAGAAACATGGCAGAATGTGGAAGTATCATTTAAGATTTGAGGAAAATGGTAAACAGGGGCCCATGGGGCAATTTTGGTTAATCAAAAAATTTTCCTTGGGGTTACTGACCACAAAGGGGGTGTGTTTTCTTTTATCCACCCTGCAAATCTGAAATGGGGAAAAGGGTTTACCAAGAGGGCGGTTTATTAATTCTGGCTATGGCATAATGGGAACAGCAAAGGCAGAAAAGGGAATTTCATTTAAGTTGCAGAGGGAAAAGGGCCCAAAGGGGGCTACTGGGAGTTTGGTTATTTCAAAAAATTCCTTGGGGTATGTGACCACTATGGGGATGTTGCTTGATACCACCCTGAAAATATCAAATAATGTGAATGGTGTACTAAGATGGCGGTTCTATTACATTCTGACTATGGCAGTAATGGGAACAGCAACATGGCAGCAACGTGGAAGTTATCAGTTAAGATTGCAGATGGAAGAATGGTCAACAGTGGCCACTAGGGCATTTTGGATTCATCCATAGAATTCCTCTAGGGTACTTGACCACTAGAGGGTGTGTTTGCTTTTATACCATCCTGCAATATCTAGATAATGTGGAAAGGTGTACTAAGATGGTGGTTCTATTACATTCTGACTATGGCAGTAATGGGAACAGCAACATGGCAGCAATGTGGAAGCTATCAGTTAAGATTGCAGCCAGAAGCATGGCCTTATTGACAACAGGCACAAGGGCAATTTGGATGAAATCCTGGCAAGCCATGTTTTTTGGGGGCAAATAGCAAATTTAAGTTAAAACGGGTGGGTTTTTACAGGGAAATTTTTGGGGGACACAGTTATACCCCTCCCCCATGCAGCAGAGATCATGAATCAGTGGATTTCTCTTTTCCTTTAAAAAATGACTTTTTTCCAGTCCTTTTTTGTTACATTTGGCTGGAAAAAAAAAATACTGAGAGGGGCGAAAGTGAAAAGAAAACATCCTTGTGCCATGTTTGAGGGGCTTTTGTTTTTGTGGCTTTACTCTTTGGTATAAATGAAATTCTGATTTTGCGGGAGGGACAATTCCGGTGATATCAAACATGTAAAGTTTTTTCATTCTGTTTGAGTACTTTTAAAACAATAAAAAAATTCTCAATTTTTTTAAATCTGTGCTGCAACACTATTTTTTTGCGACCTATAATTTTTAGTTGGTTGTTTTTTGGTTTTTTTTTGTGTGGTTTATATTGGTACTATTTCGGGAACCATGAGAATTTTTGATCACCTTTTCCTTTTTGGGGGACATAAAATGAAAAAAAATTTTTCTATTTTGGCATTAGAATTTTTTGGGATTGTTTTCCCCACCTTTTTTAGTAAAAGAATTGGGGACCATGACCCAGGAGCTGGGGTTTCACCAGAACCTGGGGCCAGGATACTAAGGAGCTGATATGTGCCTCACAACCTAGGACCAGAGGACTGGTGGTGCCCCAAACTTGGGTGGGGAACTATGAGGTAAATTATTCACCAAAACCTGAGGCCAGGAGACTAAAGAGCTGAGTTGTTCGCCAAAAACTGCAGACAGGAACGAGACGTGGAGAGACCCGTGTCCACCCCTGGGGTAGGGACTTAGGGCGAGTTGTACACCAGAAACTGGAGCTATGAGACTGAGGAGCTGAGTTGTGCACCAGAACCTTCAGCCAGGAGACTAAGGAGCTGAGTTGTGACCAAAACCCGGGGGCCGGGGACAAAGGTAGTTGTGCACAGACCTGGGCCGGATATGAGGGTTAGTTGTGCCCCAGAACCTGGGGCCAGGACCAAAGCAGCTGATTGTGCACCAAAACCCTGAGGCCCAGGAGATAACAGCTGAGTTTGTCCCAAAAGAAAACCTTCAGCCAGGAGACTAAGGAGCTGAGTTGTGCACCAGAACCTGGGGCCAGGAGACTAAGGAGCTGAGTTGTCCCAAAACCCTGGGCCAGAGACTGAGGAGTTGATTTTGCACCAAACCTGAGGCCCAGGAACTAAGCAGTGAGTTGGCACCAGAACCTGGGGCCGGGAGATTTAAGCAGCTGATTGTGCCCCAAAACCCTGGGGCCAGGATACTGGGGGAGCTAGTGTGCACCAGAACCTAGAGCCAGGATACTGAGGAGCTGAGTTGTGCACCAGAACCTAGGGCCAGGATACAGAGGAGCTGAGTTGTGCCAGAACTAGGACCAAGGAAAAAAAAAAGGGCTGGGTTTTGGCCCCAAAACCTTGGGTCGGGACATTTATGAGGTAAATTATTCACCAAAACCTGAGGCCAGGATACTAAAGAGCTGAGTTGTTTGCCAAAAACTGCAGACAGGAGACTGAGGAGATGAGTCGTGTACCAGCCCCTGGGGTCAGGAGACTTAGGAGCTGAGTTGTACACCAGAAAATGGAGTATAAAATGGGGCTGAGTTTGCCCCAAACCCTGAGGCCAGGAGACTAGGATGGTTTGCCCCAGAACCTGGGGGCCAGGAACAAAAGCAGCTGAGTTGTCCCCAAAACCCTAGGGCCAGGATACTGAGGAGCTGAGTTGTGCACCAGAACTTAGGACCAGGATACTGAGGAGCTGAGCTGTGCACCAGAATCTAGGGCCAGGATACTGAGGAGCTAAGTTGTACACCAGATCCTAGGGCCAAGAAACTAAGTAGATGAGCTGTGCACCAGAACCTAGGGCCAGGATACTGAGGAGCTTAGGTGTGCACCAGAACCATACGGCCAGAGGACTGAGGAGCTGATTTGTGCTTTAAAACCCGGGAGTATGAACGGGGGGTTGAGTTGTTTGAAGTCGTTTTCACCCAGGAGAACCTTTTTTTACCCTTAAATTACACCCAAAAAAAAAAATGGTTGGAAAAGACGATGTTGGCTATAGATTAACCTTGTGTTATAAAACCAAGTTCTAACTATCTACACAAAGTATTTTACTTGTTGATATTTGTTTTCAAGTCCAGGTTTTACAGTACCCCAAATCATTGATATCTAAAACCCCCCAATAAATGAAAAACCCACCGGGACCTCTGTCCCACATTTGATCTCAAAAGATGGAAAAACCTGGTGCCACAGAGGTTTTTATTATTGGATCAGGATCACAAAGCAAAATCAGAAGGGACAAGGTGCAAAGTCCTCAGGATCTTCAGGGGGTAATGTGGAGATCAGTATTTCTGTGGTTTCTTGATTGTCTGTTCCTCCCTTCAGGTACTATGGAATCAGCAATGGCATGAGGGCAGGGACTGATGAAATGTCTCTGATCAGATGATGGCAGGGAGGTTATTCATTGAAAGCTTTGGTGATGGGTGCAAGTAAGGAAGGTTATTTACTGGAGACTCTGGAGATGGGTGCAGGTCAGGAATGTCAATATAGAGGCTCCATTGATGGATGCAGGTAAAGGAAGTCCTTCTCTGGAGGGTCTTAAGACGGGTGCTGATCACGAGGGTCCTTCTCTGGAAACTCTGGAGATGAATAGAGGTCACAAAGACTCTGGAAATGGTGGCGGAGGGGAGAGGGTTTTGGAGAAGGTCTAAAGTTAAGACGGGTAAAAGAAGAGATGGGCAGGTAACTAATAAATTTTATGCTTTTATCTTAAGTTTTCGGGCCCTTTTAGGTAATGGGGCTTCAGGATTTCATGGGACCACCCAAACCCTGCAGTGTTTCATTGGACACTTTACCTCTAGTGATGCTGACAATGTTTTCCCCCTGGTTTTTAATATTTCATCAGGGGCAAACTATTCTCCCACTTGGTGAGACATGTGGTAATGTTTACATTGCTTTTCTTTTAAAATAATTTGAACATCTTACCTCCCTTGTTGGCTTTTTCAAAGACCTCAATAAGATGACGTTGCAGTGGATTAGGAACCTTCCGGAAAGATCTGATGTTCTTGATCTTTAGATTGCATAATACCCCTTTCGGTAGACAAAAATCCCAGAAAAAAAATAGATCCCATCATCACTTTGGGGATTCAGGTGTTGTTTGGAATGTCGATTTTTTTTTTTGTCCTCCATTCCAAAAACATTTTCTTCAGAATACATAGGCCCACTCTTTGGCTCTTTGCTGCCAACGGGAAAAATTTCAACTTGGAATGGGTGCTGCTCCAGGGGAGTCTTCCTTTAATTGGGGGCGGTGATGACCCCCCTTTTAAAGTCAAATTCTTGAAGAATTACTCATTTATAATAATGTCCCTGACCAACAGATGACGCAATATCACAGGTGGAGACTCTTCTGCAGAACATGACATTCCCTATCATCAAGGATCATCTGTCACCTGGAGCCTTTAAGGATAAGTAACCTTCATGTTATACACTCCTTTTTCCTATTGGCAGCCTTTTGATTTTTGACTTTAAATTTTTTGCTTTCATAATTGGGTTGGTTGGTTGGTTTGGGTTTTGGTTTTTGGGGGAAGATTAGAATGAGGGAGATTTCCAGGATTAAAAAATAAAATTGTCTCAGGCTCTGCAGACCATGGTGTGGCCACAAGATAACAGAGGCTATAACTTATATCCATCACTTATGACACAGTAGTGGGTAATACTGACAGTCAACCTCAGGGGATAAGTTATTAGTGATAAACATGGGCATTTCATTGTGCCATGCGGGAAAAGATTAGGAAAGTGGTGGCAGCTTTTTGGGGTTATTTTGCTTCAATTGACGGGACTTGTGGTTCCATGTTTTTCTTTTAATAATAACCTTGAATGTTGGGAAACATCAACTACTACTCAATTTTCCTTATAGGTCTTTGACTGGCAACCATGAGCCAAGCCAGTAGTGCTTTAGGAGATCGGATTGTCCCAAGAGTGCCACTGAGAAGTTTTGCCATGAGAATTTTCAGCTGTTTGCTAAGGTGTTATCAGAGGAAGGGAAAAAACCCCCAAAGGGTAGAAGCCAATTTTCCCCATTTTAGGGAAAAATTCCTTCCTGATCCAACAGCAACAGAAAAATCCCTGGATCAATGACCCCCTTTCCCATCCTAGTCACTGTAACTTGTTATATTATTACCTCCAGAAAAGCATCCAAACCCTTTTTGAACTCTGTTAGTGAATTCACCCTGACAAGTCCCTCTGGCGAGAGTTCCACAGTCTCCTGCTCTTACAGTAAAGAATCCCTTTTTATGTTTATGTAGAAAACTTTCGTTCCCCCAAGAAAGGGGGTGTCCCCCCTTTTTTAGATACAGTCCCGGGTATAAATAATCTTTGGGAGAGATCTCTTTTTGCCTTTGGTATTTTTAAAAATTTATTCGTCCCCCCCAACCTCTTTTCTCTAAACTAAATAACCCCCAATTTGCTAATCTTTCGTGTACTTAGTCCCCCAGTCCTTTTATTATTTTTTTTGCCGCCTTTGTACCCGTTTAACTCACAATGCTTTCCGTGCATGGGGCCCAAAACTGTACACAATTTTCCATGTGTGGTCTAACCAGTGAATTGTATAATGGGGAATAATGTTTTCACATGTGCATCTTGCCCCTTTTAATGCACCCCAGATCCTATTGCTTTGGCTGTGTGCCCCGAATGGCTACTACAATTAATTTCTGTCCACCCGGATTCCAAGCCTTTCCATGTTTTTTACCCAGTGTGTTTCCATTTAAATGTAAAACATGTAATGGGTTTTTCCCCCCCTGTGAAAACCTTGCTTTTTTCGTGTTAAACCTCATCTGTCATTTCCTGCCCGGCCCCCCCAATTATCCAATCCCCTTTTTAATAAACATTTTTCCTCTATTTGGGGGTTATTTACAGAGCTTGTACTCTGCAAGATCGATATTTACTGTCAATCCCGTGTTGATCTTAAAGAAAATGTTAAGAGGGGTAGGGCCCAATACTGACCTTGTGGTTTTCCCCACTAGTAAAGCAAACCAGTTGGTATGTACCGTTAATTATCCCTTTTTTTTCTACATGGCCCCGTTACTTACCCACTTGCATACATTTTCCCCGTCCCCCGCATTCTCATTTTATTTACCAACCTTTTATGTGGCACGACAATGCTTAGAAAAATTAGATATATGACATCCCGTGCCTCACCCCCATCCATTAGCCTGACTTCCTCATAGAAGCTGATGAATTAGTCTGACAGGGGCCCCATCCATCATAAACCCCTGCTGGAACGGGTTATACATTTATTTTCAGTAATATCCAGATAGCTCTCTGAGAAAACCTTCAAACATTTTTCCATAACGAGGTCAAACTTATGGCCCCTAGTTTCCTGGGTCACTTTTTTACCCCTTTTTTAATATTGGCACATATTTGCTATGCGCCAAACCCCTTTTGGGGCATACCCCGTTATTAACAGTCCCTAAAAATAAATAGGGGCCTTTATGACATCACTTAAACCCCTTAGGGGCACTGGGTGTAGCCCTCTGGGACCTGGGGATTTGTCTTTTTTTAAACTTCCTAAGACGGCTGCACTTTTCTGGGGTTTGACAAAAAACTTTTTAAATTGGAGTTTACCACATCCTCTGTTAAAAGGAAGGTCCCTCCCCCGGGAAATACAGTGGAGAAAAAAGTGTTTTAATACGTTTGCTTTTTTCTCATGCCCTTAGTTCTCCCTCAGTATTTTTCAAAAGGGCCAACATTTTTGTTTTAATATTTTTACTTTTATATATTAAAAAAAAAATATTTTTTTTGGGGGTTTTTTTTCTTTTATAGCAATATGTCTTTCCGTTCCACTTTTTTCCTTTTTTTTTTTTACAACTTTATTTTTTTCCCTATAGCTTTTTAGTGCCTCTTTACTGCCCTCCTGTTTTAGTAGGGGGAAACCTTTCTTTTTGTTTTTTTTTTGCCTTTTTAAAATCCCTTTTGACCCCATTGGGGGTTTTTCCTGTTTCTAATTTTTTTATTTCCAAAGGGATGTACCTTCACAGTGGTAGCCTAGGGGTTTTTAAAAAAAAACCCCCTTTATTTTAGTTTTTGCATATTTTTAAAAAAATTGTCCCCCGCAATACGGTTTAGGGCCCCCCTAAGCGAATAAAATTAGCCTTCCTAAAATTCAGTGTTTTTTGGCTCCTTGCAAAAAAAATCATTGAAGGGTAAACGGAAATTTTTTATATTTTTGGGCACTATATCCCAGGTGCCCCTCAACCGAACTTTGTTATTTGTCAGGTCTTTAGTCAATATTAAATCTAGAAGGGCCTTTCCCCTGTCGGTTCTTGCACCCTTTGGCAAAAATAATTATCATTTGTTTTTGACAAAAACCTTTTTTTTCCCTTTTTGAGAGCTACAGGTTTCAGTTTCCCCAAATTTATGTCTGGATAGTTAAAGTTGCCCATAATAAAACCTCATTCTGAAGCCGCTCATTATTTGCTGAGGGGTACATCTTCTATGGGTTCTGTTATACTTGGGGGGGCCCATAGCAACCCCTATTATATTATATTGTTATTGTTACCCCCCCTGTATATTTACCATAATAATTCCACAGTTTTTCCTTACCTATATCTTCCCCCAGTGTTGGCTTAGACAGGATTTTACATAGAGACAGACACCTCCCCCTTTGGGGCTTTTGATCCTTTTAAAAAAAGACTGTAACCCTGCAAGTTAACCCCCCAGTCCCTAGCTCTCGTCCACATGTCTCTGTTATCCCCACTATGTCATATTTTTTTTCAGTATTATAATTCTAGTTCTTTATTTTGTTGGTCAACTCCCTGGCATTGGTCAGCATGCAATTTTGAGATTTTTCAGTTTTATTTTCCTTTTTCTCCCCGATTTTTTAACTATTGCTACACCCCTCCCCCCACTCCACCCCCCGATTTATTACTAATTCCCAGCGCCTTCTTACTACCTTGCATGCTATCTTTTTAGTTACCCCCTCCCCCCATCTCTGTTTTAAAAATTCCTCCCAAATTCCGGCCCCTTTTGTCCCCCAAAACAGCTGCACCCTCCCCATTTAGGGGCAAACCCCTCCCCATTAGAGTCGTACCAAACAGAAGTCAGCCCAGTTCTCCAAAAAACCCCCAAACCCCCTTTCCAACACCAATTTTTTAGCCACTTATTCACCTCTCTAATCTCCCTCGCCCTCTGTGTGGCTGTGGTACAGGTAATTTTTGAAAAAAATTATCTGGAGGGCCTTTCCTTGGCTTTTGGCCCAAGGGGAAATCATTTTTAAAAACACCCCCCTACTCTAACTTTTTTATGGTGCCCAAAGTGGACCATGAAAGCTGGGTTTTTCCCCGCCCCACCCGCAGTCGTAACCCATCGAATAGCGAACTCGGGGCCCCAGGTAAACAACATATGTTCGACGATCCCGGTCTTTGTGGAGTTGCCCTGTCTGTGCCCTAATTATGGAGTCCCCCAACTACTAGACCCGTTAGCGACCCCACCCCCATTCCCCCTCTTACTGGGCAACCCGGGGTGTGTTTGCTGCAGCAACGCTATTTCTGAGCTGATACCCCCCCATCTGCCAATTTGTAAATTTTTTTGGGGGGGTACCAATCAGGGCTAGCCTTCTTGACACTCTTCCCCTTTCCCTTCTTTCTGACTGTTACCCATCAGCTGCCCTTTTGTTCCGCACCCCCATGCTACCACCCTCCCCCCCCCTACACCCCGAGTGAGTGCTCCGTGAGTGGCAAACTCGCTTCCCAAATTGGGAAAAGGGTTCAGGTTGCCCCTTGCTCATTTAGATCCAGATCCCGGGGTTTTAAATGTCGTGGCACACTCTTGACAGCAGTATGCCCCCTCGAACTTTGCTCAAGGAGGATACATTCACAGGTTGTGCACCGGACAGCATTGTCAAACATGGGAAACATGGGATGTTTTTCCAAAAAGATAATGAATACAAATATAATAAAAAGCATTTCAATACTGTCCCTCTAAACTCCCCAAAACTAAAAAGTCTCTCAATCTTAAGTCTCCAACCTTAAAAGAAACAAATTTAAAGGGAAACAAACTCGCAGACTTTCACTCGCTCAAAATACTCAGCTTTAAAACCCTTTTCCCCACTGCGTTTGGCTGTGCTGCAACCTCTCTTTAGGAGCAAAAAGGGCCCTTGGGCATGTTTCCCACACCTTGTACCAAGGGTGCCATCAGTCTCTATTAACCGTTTTTAGGCCCAAAAACCAAATCAATTGGGGCCTCCACCCATTACTAGTTCCTATTTTAACCTTTTTGATTAGAGCCCCTGACAGGAGTATTGCCCGTACTGCCCTATTGGCACTCCTGTCTGTAGCCCCTTAAAAGCCCTCAATTCACAGGAAGTGCATTCAGGCCACGAGCAAATGAACAAATGTGCACATCCTCCAACAGTTTGTGTCTCCTGAGAAAAGCCCCTGACCACAAGGTGGTGTATATAGTTTGAGTCTAAGCCATTTGTATAGGGGTATCGTCTTTTTAAGGAAACTGTTCAGCGTAATTTATAACTCAGCGACTCATTGTAACCTAAACTTACACAGATAAAAGGGTTAAACTCCTAAGCAACCCCTCTGACCGTACGGAACCGCTTGTACCATTGTGTGTCTGCAGGAAGAGACACAGGCTTATGGTTCAGTTACAACTGATTACTGCACAGAACAAGTGCTTGACTAAAATATGAGGGGCTGCTGATAAGTCTTTGGCTTTAACTAGAAAGAAACGAGATAGAAAGATGAAACTTTCCATTTATTCCACATCCTCTCCACTGATGGCAACACACTTCTTACATCGGTATTCCAAGTTCTTTAAGCTTGCAAAAAGAAGGATTTTGGTTGTGCCTCAAACCAGTCATCCGTGTGAAATTTGTTACACTTGAGGTGTTTCTTTAGGTTTGGAAACAGATAATAGTCGGAGGGAGCTAGGTCTGGTGAATTAGGTGGGTGGTCAACCAGCTGGAAGCTGTGGTTGCTTGTACAGTGTGAGCGGAGGCGTTGTTTTGCAGAAACAAGATTCCTTTGGACAGTTTGCCACACCTTTTGTCCCTCAGAGCTGCCTTCAATTGGTCCAAAAGTTCAATGTAATCCCGTGCATTGATGGTGGAACCATTTTGAAGTAGTCCACTAGCAGCATTTCCTCCTTATCCCAGAACACAGACGCCATCACCTTAGTGGCTGGTTTTTGCACTCTGAACTTCTATGGTTGAGGAGTACCACTGACACTCTTTTGACTGCTCTTTGGTTTCAGGGTCATACAAATTGAGGTCTCATCCATAGTGACCAGTCGATCTAGGAAGTTCTTATCAGTCTAGAAACGCTGACCCGGAAGTTTTCACTCACTTTTCTGATCTGTTGTCAAACATTTGGGGACCCACTTTGCGGAAGCTTCTTCATGTTCAAATGTTCATGGATAACGACACAAACACATTTATGAGAAATCCCCATGTTGGCTGCTATTCCTTTAGCTGAAATTCGCCGATTCTCCAGTATGAGGTTATGCACAGCATCGATGATCTCCGGAACAACAACCGCTCTCGCTCGTCCAGGACGTTCCTCATCATTGGTGCTGAAGGGGCCCGTTTTAAATTTGGCAACCCAGTTCTTAACTGTAGAATATGAAGGGCATTGATCCCCCAATGTCTGCGACATCTCACCATACACATCCTTCACCGACTTTCCTTGCAGAAACAAGAACTTTATCACTCCTCTGCTCTCATTTGCTGTGAATATCGCCTTAGACGCCGCCATTTTGTTTTTTCGCAGCCTAGATCACTGTTGCCATAAGCTACAAACACAAAATTTTGAAAACATATATTAGACACATAAGACTTTCATGTGATGTCACATCCGTTACCACAGAAACAAAGAACACAAAGCCAAAGACTTATCAGCAGCCCCTCATATAACTTTTAATAAATATACTCGATAAAAAGAGCAACAAAATCTCTCTAATTCAAATGTAAGTGATCCACTGCCACAGATAACAATACAAAGCAACTTCATATATAATTGATGGGTATATCCCCCTACTCACTGTCCACCAGTCACAGTCCACAAGGTGATGATATGGTCCACGATGTAGGCTGACCTCAAATTTACAGGGCTCTGGGTAATGTCCATCGATGGTGTTGAGCGAACCATTTGAGAAAAGTTAAGATCGAGTCGAACTTCACGATTTTTTAGAACTCGAACTGAACCGAAACAAACTTTTTTACTGTTCATTGGAGTAAATGTTCACGTTCTACCTTGCGTTAGAATATAATAGATTTTATGTCCGAAAATTGGCGTCGCCGCGGCAGTTTTTAGGCGCATTAAATCAGTGTAAAGTACGTCTGAAAGTACGATCCCCCCAAAAATCTGGCATCTGGTATACCTTTCATAGTAAACATAATGCACCTAAAATGGTGCTTTGCTCAAATCACGGCACATAGCGTATCATTGGTAGTGTAAGTAATGTGCCTATCGAGGCTTATCACACACGGAGGCGCATGACATATCATCACTAGTTTATTTAATGTGTCATGGAGGCGCACAGCGTATAATTTTTAGGAGCATTTCAATGTGTCATGTCTGGCGTATAATGTGCCTAGTGTTGGTGAGTACTGTTATGTATGGTAATTCCAGCTTCTCCTCACCTGTATAGGGTTAAAAATTAACCCGAACATCTTCTCCCATTGACTTTAATGGGGTTCAAAGTTCGAGTTTGAGTTCGACTCGAACTACGAACCGAACTTCTCAAAGTTCGAAGTTTGAACTCTTTAGGTTTCACTCATCTCTATCCATTGATTCTATGCTCACCCTGAGAACGGGAGCTCCACTATAAGGTGACCCTATAGAGTCTCTTTATCTATGGGTCTCCTACGACCGAAAACCGTGCTGTGTACCAAGCATAATAACTATATACCTGAGTTTCTAAATTAATCTGGTTCATTTAGACTATCAGGTATATAGTTTTTATGCTTTGTCCACAGCATGATTTTAGGTCTTAAGAGACCCATAGATAAAGAGACTTTGTAGGGTCACCTAAAAGGGGAGCCGCCTTTTTCGGGGAGATTACCTGCTTTATATGCAGGGTGAGTCACAGAGTGAGCATAGAATCAATGGACATTACCCAGAGCCCTGTAAATTTGAGGTCAGCCTACATTGTGGACCATATCACCACCTTGTGTATGTAGGGTGATATAGGGTGAACCGTGAGTACGGTGATATACCCATCAGTTCTTTATACCTGTATATAGATGGGCTGTATTGATTATTGCTATAAGTGGCAGTGAATCCCTTGCATTTGAATTAGGGACATTTTGTCGCTCCTTTTATCGAGTATATTTATTAAAAGTCATGTACATGTATGGTTTTCAGGTTTTTTTTTTCAGTTACAACTGGTTCAGCCAACCACAGACACATCCTCTTGCTTCCACCCACATCCGTGCAACGTCTCCAACAGGGTTTTAGCTTACAGGTCTATCCTTAGGCCTCTGGGCAGCCAGACCTAGTAGGTGCCATAAGTGTATGACACCCTCACTAGAGCCTCCGGCCCCTAAACCCAACAGTATCGCAGAGACTCCGCTCCCTGGCTTCCTTCTGTGATGTCTCCTAGGTCTTGATGCGTCGTCTCATTTTGTCTTTCAGGTCCTAATTTTAGACAAAAGAAGAGATTATGAATAGCGTTGATCACACCGGTCAGGAAAAGTTAAGTTCAAGTCGAACTTCTTGATTTTTTAGAACTCGACCCGAACCAAGCTTTTTAGGGCTCGTTCGAATAAAGTTCACATTCGCCATGCACGCTGGACGCGCCAATCTTAGTTTCATTTTTAGCTGCTTCCTGCAGTTTTGGCAGCCAGCCAATCAGTGCACAGCGCAGAAGAGTGTCAAAAATGTCATCGCTGAGGTGTAGGGCTCTCATTGGCTGCTAAAATCACATGACCATGTTATATGTATTCCACTGTATTTCTTTGTGAATGCCATTTCCAGTTCACTCTTTGTATTGAACGCACTGCTCTCTTTCTTCTTGCTTGCATGCATGCAGGCACACAATTCTCAGCGATTTTAGACAGGAAAAGCTGCTAGTTAGATTAGTTAGGGGGGTGTACAGGAAGCTTAGGGAATCATAGACCGCAATAGTTAGGGAGTTAATATTGCTGGCTGTATCTTATCCCATCTCTCATTCTGAGTGCCCAAAAGTTTATTTTTCCAGTTTTTGGGGCACAGCTACTGCAGAAGACATCATTAGCAAATCTCCCATAGGAAGAAATCTATTTCAAATACTTGTTGCTTCTTGAAATTTTTATTGAGTGCCCAAAAGGTCATTTTTGCTGTTTTGTTGGTACAGCTATTGTATAATACACCGTCAGCAAATCTCTGAGTCCCCCTGACCTGACCTCTACACAAAGACTCAAATGCTGTTAAGTTCAGACTTGCTTTGTTAGTAACATAGAAATGTTGGAGTTGCATAAACCAAGTGTGCGGCTGAGGATTGAGTATGCTTTGTATTTTTGGGTCTGAGCTCACACTTCCGGCGTTCGCACCCTAGTTTGGCATGACTGTCAGCGTTGCAGCGTGATCTGGGCCTCTCTGTCAACCATCTCATTGCTGACATGGCAAAACGCTGGAATTCCACCCTCCACATGCTCCAGCGATTGTGGCAGCAGTGTCAGGCCATTATGCAGTATAAAATGTCGCATGGCCTGACAAGAAGTGGTGCAGACCTCGTGGTGTTGACCCAAAGAGAGTAGAGACAGGTGAAAGACCTCTGCACCATCCTTAGCATTTTTGAAGACGCCACCAAAATTTTTTACTAGAACAAGTGTTAAACACTCGGCAGCAGCAGGTCCTGGAAGTAATGGAGGAGGAGCCAGACACAGAGGCGAACACAGAGTCTTATTCGCCAGAGGATGTAGAAGGCCCGATTGTCTGATTGAGGTAATAAATGAGTGTCTCTCCTCGGGCACTCTGCCAAAGTCAGGGAGGAGGTCAGCTCTGATTATCTTGCCAAAGTTAGACACCTAGGAAGCGTGTGTAGACACAGACGGGAATACAGCCAAGAAAGTACAAAGAAACATGGGACACAGAAGAGACACGGCCATGCTATGAGGACCTCGGCATGGAGCATAAGAGCAGCAAGCAGGTGCAGGGACAAGGGCATAGCAGACACTGGCACATGCTTGGTCAAACACAGGGACCGTGGCGTGAACCGAGATCATACATACATCTAAAACTTGTGCTTCATCATTGCTGTCCTGGGTTGGACTCCACATAGGAGCAGAACTCAGAAGATAAACTTTGTTAATTTTGTGATGTTATACTGACGATTACCTTATTTGTGTTAGTTGCAGACCACTTTCTATCCATTTTTTTTCCTTAAAGTGGTTGTTTCTTTATAGATATTGACACGCACCTATCTCCAGAATGAGTCCGAAACCTCCCTGCTCTAAATCAATGAGAGGGTCATGATTACCTTTATGTTCAAAACTGAGAGGTTTAGGGAATCACTCTGCAGATAGATCCAGGTTCCACTCTATAGTTTGTCTCTCTAAATTATCTTTGCTTTAACTTTCATGGTTTATTAAACAAATATAATGATAATTAGGTCAGTTCTGTTTATGTTTTTATATTGTCTCTCTCAATCCAAACATAACTCACAGTATTACACTTGGTGTCAGAAGTGGGACTGTTTGAGACAAAATTATCCTGTGCAGAAGAAAATAGACAGAGGGAATAAAGATTCACAACAAGTTCCTATTTGGGTTTATAGCTCTGTACCATGGGAGTCCATAGCATGAGATTGTAATAAATATATTGGGGGATGGAGTTTTCAGATCCCCCAAAAGGCTGATATTAAATAAATAGGTCTTCACTATCTAAGACAACCTGAATTGATGCATCAGGCGAGAAGTGGGTCCTGGTTCAGGTATCTCTATAGCTCCAAACTGTTGTAGAAAAGCTAATAGATGACTTGCAGGGGAGTCATTGTATCATGCCTTGTTATGGAACTCCTGCCATCATTGGAACCTTTGGGGTCAGATATTAATTCAATTTGGTTTAATTGTGTAGTAAATTAATATTGTGGGTAATGTATAATTTTATAGTGATCCCTGTGAGGAGGGCTTATTTAGCATGTGCAGTCCTAGTAAGTCCCTCTTGTTAGTTGTGCAGTTAATTAGGACACTTGGGAGAAAGACACCTTCATGCCAGACACTATGGGCGACATGTATGATCTAGGCACATAGAAGCCAGTTCTAGATAGCTTTAAAGCAGTGTATAGTGCGCCAGAATGTATGGAGCTGTTCTAGTGCGGGTTATACATCCGGATGCAGTGTAGTTCCACTACGACAACTCAGGCTCAGGTAGACCACTTGTAACTTGTTCCGGCTGTTCCAGCAGTAATGCACCTCCATGCACCTCCATGCCGTCCTCCAGTCATAAATGTTTAGCGACACGCCCCAAGAACGCCCACACATCTTAGGCGCATCACAAAGTGGCGCGGGCGCTGCACAATACGCCTAATTTTGGAGTGCGCCTGCTCATACATTGAGAGAACAGGGCTGCACCAGTTTTTGGGCTGAAAGCACACCAGAGTACTGGCCAAGCCCTGTACATACATGTCGTCCTATGTCTCCAGAGACTCAAGCATATGTGGGCAGTTGAAGCGCATGGTAAGAGGACAATAGAAAACATAATACATCAAACAAACCTTGGTCCTAATCCATTTTTTTCATAACTCAGTTATGAGATGATGGATCAGACACCCAGCCACACCCCCTGCCTCGTGCACTAGAATATAAGGCTTTAGGGAACAACAGGAATGGAAATCGGCACAAATTATGAATCTGTCACATTCATATTTGGTAAAACCTGGGTTGCAAATTTAACTGGGGAACTTGGGGGGCCTGCATCTGGGTAGGGGCCTCCTAAAGGGGGTTTTACTGAAGCTTTAAAAAAAGATTTCCTAGAGTCCCCCGCATTTATCACCGGCCCCCGTGACCTAAGCAGGAGGAGGGGCTATTTTATTGTAGTCCCCTTAAAACACCTTGAGGGAAAAGCCCTGGTCAGACCAGGGGTTGCATCAAGCCCAAAGGGCGTCCGATTTCTTTTTAGCTTGCCCAGATTCTTCAGCCGATCACATTGGAAAAGCTCTGTTTCGCTCCGTTATTTTATCCCTTTCTGGTTATTAATATTCTGCCAACTTTTATGTCGATCTGTTATTTTGTCAATTTTTGTAACTGAGCCCATTACCCGTTTATTCAACAGGTCCTTTCAGTGTGTGTTGCCGGGGCTGTTTACCATGGGTGGGGATACGTGTGGCGCACATACATAATGCCTCTATACCACACACATACAAAAGTACTCTATATCACACACATAACATAGTACCTCTTTATCACACACATACAGAAGTACCTCAGATACCACACACTTACTTAGTACCTCTATACCACACAATTATAGTTAACTTCCTATATCACTACACTATACAAAAACACCTCTATCTCACACACATACATAGAACAGTATACCACACACATACATAGGCACCTATATACCACAACATAAAACAGAACCTGATCTATACAACTTTAGACATAGCACCTCTATACGACACAGCATACATATACAATGCTATTACCAACACATACATAAGTACATCTATATCTACAGACATATTACATAGTCACATTTTATTCAACACACATAAATAACACCTCTTATAGTTCACCACCATACATAGTACCTCAGTATACCCAACACATACTGCTCCTTATACTACACACTTACATAGTACTCCCACTATCAGCACATACATAGCACCTCTATACATACACACATAATAACAGACCTCTATACCACATATTAGACATGAGCACTCTATACCACCACACATACCATAATAACCTCTATACCCACACATACAGTAGCACCTCTGAATACTCCTCACAGATAAACAGAAACTCTATACCACACATATACATTGCACCATCTATACAACACATAACAGTAGCCTACCTCTATACCACACACATAACAGAGCACATCTTATGTACACCACACTGTATAATAAACCTTTTCTTTACCACACACATACATAGCAATCTTCCTATACCAAACCTCACATACCTAGCACCTTATACTCCACACAGATACATAGCACCTAATATGTATCTAACACACATAAAAAGAAACTCTATACCACATATATACATAGCACCTCTATACAACACAAATACATAGCATCTCTATACCACACACATACATAGTACCTCTAATCCACACATATACATAGCACCTCTATGTCACACACATACATGGTACCTCTATACCACATATATACATAGTACCTCTATACCACACACATACATAGTACCTCTATACTACACACATACATAGCACCTATATAGTACATACATACACAGAACCTCTATACCACACACATACATAGCACCTCTATGTCACACACATACACAGTACCTCTATGTCACACACATATATAGCACCTCTATGTCACACACATGCATAGCACCTCTATACCACATATATACATAGTTCCTCTATAGCACACAACCTTAGTACCTCTATACCACATATATACATAGCACCTCTATACCACATACATACATAGCACCTCTATACCACATACATAGCACCTCTATACCACATACATACATAACGGCTCCTCTATACCCACACACACATAGAACCTCGTATACCACATACATTTACATAGCATACTCTATACCCAGAATACATACATAGCAGACCTCTATACTCACATCATCATTGGCACCTCTATACCACACACACATAGAACCTCTATACCACATACATACATAGCACCTCTATACCACATACATAGCACCTCTATACCACATACATACATAGTACCTCTATACCACATACATAGCACCTCTATACCACATACATACATAGTACCTCTATACCACACACATACATAGCATCTCTATACCACACACATACATAGCACCTCTATATCACACACATACATAGTACCTCTACACCATAAACATACCTAGTACATCTATAACGCACATAAATAACTACCTCTATATCACACATACAGAACACTTTTATACTACACATATACATAATACCTCCATACCACACAAGAATACTGTACTGCTATATGATAAACATACACAGACCACAGTTACACAATTACACTAGGACACCATATAGCCTAGCCTACACACATCTATACACATGAGCAGAATCCCACACACATTTTACTATTGTACACATATAGCTTCACACACCTATAACTCATGAGCAGAACATCCACACAAAATACACTTATGTGCAAACATATAGCTACACAACACTATAACACATGAGCAGTCATTCCACACTCCAATTACTCGCTATGTAACACATATAGCTAACACACACAATATACAACTTGAGCAGACTTTCCATCACACAATAGCTATTTACATCATATAGCTACACACACCTTTATCAAATGGGACAGATCATTAACACACACAATATTACTATGTTACAATTTATAGCTACACACACCTATACCAATGAGCAGACTATTAAACACAGACACACATACACTATGTACACATATGCTAACACACCTATACACATGAGCAGACATTCCACACACACTATAACTATGTAAACATATAGCTACAAACAACCTATACAAGCATGAGCTGACATTCCACACACACAATACATCTATGTACACATTATAGCTACACACCTATAACATAAGACCAGACTTTCCACACACAATCCTCTATGTACACATATTGCTACACCAGAAACCTATACAATGAGTGACATTCCTCACAACACAATACACTATGTACACATATAGCTACACACACCTATACACACGAGCAGACATTCCCACAACACGACCAATACACTATGTACACATATAGCTTCACACAAATTTACTCATAAGAGACATTCAATCACACAGATACACTATTGTTCACATATTGCTACACAACCATACTACATAGGAGCAGACATTCCACACAACAATACACTATGTACACATGTATAGCTACACACAACCTATAAACATGAGCAGACATTACACAAAAATAATACTTTGAAGATGGTTCAACATTTTGCTTTGTTCACACACATAGACACATATAGCAGACATTCCACAACTATAATTCTATGTACACATATTGTACTACACACCTATAGAACATGAGCAGACATTCCTCTCAACAACTTTATACTATGTAAACTTTTTAGATTAACTCAGCTATTATCAATTGTAGCAGGACTTCCACAAAACATCCAACAATAGTACTAAGTACACATATACTACACACCTTACATTTACTATGATAAGCTGACATACCCAACCATCACAATACACTATGTAGCACTATATCTACAATAAATCCTATACAATGAGCAGACATCACTCACACACAATATACTATGTACACTATTATAGCTTACCCACAACCTTACACTATGAGCAGACACATTCCACCTACACTAATTAGATCTATGTATACATATAGCTACACACACCTATACGCATGGAGCAGACAGATTCCACACACCACAATACACTATGTGAATATAGCTTACACACAACCTTACAAATGAGCAGGACATTCCACATACAATATACTATGTAAATTATAGTCTACACAACACCTATACACATAAGCTGTACATTCCACACACAATATACTATTGTACACATTATAGCTACACACACATATACACATGAGCAGACATTCCTCACACACACACAAATTACTATGTGTACACATATAGTCTACACACACCTATACCATGAGCAGACATTCCACCACACAGACGAAGAATCTATGTCACATATAGCTACACACACTATTACTCAGGAGCAGAATTCCACAAACACAATACACTATGTGATACATATAGCAAGATATACCACAACTATTACACATGATGCAGTACATGCCACATCTCGCACAATACACTATGTAGGGACATATAGCTACACGAACTCCTTTACACTGACGCAGACCATTCCCACACACAATACCAATATGTAGACATATAGTACACACAGCCTATAAACATTGAGCAGGGACATTCCACACAACAATACAACTATAGGTACACAGATAGCTTACCACACACTATACACATGTGCCACGACACTACCACACAATATACTGATGTACACATTAGCTACACACACCTATACACATCTAGCTGACATCCCATATACTAAATACACTATGGACACATATAGCTACACACACCTATACCAATGTGCAGACATCCCACACACAATATATATGTACACCATATAGCTACACAACAACACCTATAGACACTTGTGCAGACGCATCCCACACACAATACCTACTATGTAGAATATAGATACACACACCTATAAACATGAGCAGACGCATCACACCAAACAATTCCAATATGTAACACATATGAGCTACACACATTATACAACGATGAGCAGACATTCCACAACAATATAACTACATAGAGCACAAGACTCCGTACACATATATTCTGTTCTATACTCGTGGACCAAATCTCCAAGTAGTCCTGAGAACCCTTGACTCTGTCCCCACATCCTGATCCATCACAACAAGTGTACAACACATCTGAGGGGACAGAAGCTTTTATTATGGATCAGGGTAACGCAAAGCAAAATCAGAAGTGGACAATCCCCGAGCACAGAAGCCTTGGCGCCTTCAGCTAAACCTCAGGAGTATTCAGGATGGGACGGGGGAGGATCAAATTGCCTTTCTTGTTTTTGTGGTTTGTCGCATCACACTTGGTTCAATGCTCAATCTCATAAAACAAAAAGTACAGTGAGTGGGCAGGTGATGGATGAAATGTCTCTGATTAGATGGGGGCAGAAAAGTCCTTCTATGCACTCTCTGGAGATGGGTGAAGGTCAGGAAGGTACTTCTTTTGGATGATGCTGGAGATGGGTGTAGGTCAGGGGAGGTCCCTTCTCTGGAGGCTCTGGAGATTTGGGGGTGCAGAGTCTGGAGGGTGTCTTCTTGGAGATGCTGGAGATGGGTGTATGTCAGGAAGGTCCTTCTCTGTGAGCTATGGGAGATGGGAGCAGGTTAGGAAGGTCCTTCTCTGGAGGCTCTGGAGGTGGGGAAGGTCAGAAAGGTTCTTCTCTGATGACTCTGAAGATGGGGAAGGTTCACAAGGGTCCTTCTCTGGAGATTGATGCAGGTCAGGAAGATATTTCTCTGGAAGATTTGGAGATTGATGCAGGGCAAGAAGGTCCTTTTCTACATGCTCTTTTGATTAATCAGGTCTGGAGGATCCTTCTCTGCAGCTTCTGAAGAATGATGCAGGTCAGGAAGATCCTTATCTGGGGGCTGTGGAGATGGGTGAAGGTCAGGAATGTCCTTCTCTGGAGGCACTGGAGATGGGTAAGGTCAGAAACGTTCTTCTCTGATGACTCTGAAGTTGTTGACAGTTCACGTTGGTCCTTCTCTGGAGGTTCTGAAGGTGGGCGCTGGTCAGAAATATCCTTATCTGGTGTCTGTGGAGATGGGTGAAGGTCAGGAATGTCCTTCTCTGATGACTTTGAAGATGGGAAAGGTTCTCGAGTGGTCCTTCTGTGGAGGTTGTTGGAGATGGGTGCAGGTCAAGAAGGTCCTTTTCTGCAGGCTCTGGAGATTAATCAGGTCTGGTGGGTCCTTCTCTGGAGCTTCTGAAGAAGGATGCAGGTCAGGAAGATCCTTATTTGGGGCTGTGGAGATGGGTGAAGGTCAGTAATGTTCTTCTCTGGAGGTTCTGGAGATGGGTGCACATCAGGAAGGTCCTTCTCTGGAGGCTCTGGAGATGTGTGAAGGTCATGATGGTCCTTTTCTGGAGGCTCTGGAGATGGGTGCAGGTCAGGAAGGTCCTTTCCTGGAGACTCTGGAGATGGGTGCTGGTCAGAAAGATCCTTCTCTGGAGGCTCTGGAGATGGGTGCTGGTCAGAAAGATCCTTATCTGGAGGCTCAGGAGATGGGTGCAGGTCAGGAAGATCCTTATCTGGAGGCTTGGAGATGGGTGCATGTCATGAACATCCTTCTCTGGAGGCTCTGGAGATCGGAGCATGTCAGGAAGATCCATATCTGTGGGTTGTGGAGATGGGTGTACATCAGTAAGGTCCTTCTCTGGAGGCTCTGGAGATGGGTGAAGGTCAGGAAGATCCTTCTCTGGAGGATGCAGATCGGTAAGATCAGAAATCAGGTAAGTAGAGGCGATAGGCAGGCATTACTCAGGCATTTCATGACCTTCATCTTTAGTTTTCTTCCTCATAGGTCACATAGGGCATCAAGGATTTCACAGGACTAAACAAGCATGTGCTTGTTTCACTGGGCACTTTATCTCCAGTGATGGCGACAATACTGTCCCCTTGAAACACGACATCATGATAAATGTGCCAAACTCCATCCACTACATAGAGATAACTGATGGGAAATTATACATTTTCATTCGCTGTGGTTAATTCGAACATCTGACCTCCACAGTAGACCTGAATAAGATGATGTTCCAGTGGTTTAGGAATCTTCCGGAAAGATCTGATGTTCTTGATCTTCAGACCACTGTTATATTGGCCTTTCTGGTAGACAGCGATCTCTCCTCTGTACATCAGTCACTTTGAGGGAATTCACGGTGCTGATTGTGTGATAACTGGAAGTGTCAGATGATTTCTTGTCCTCAATTCCAGAGCAGTTTTCTCCAGAGTATAGAATGATCTGGCTCATCTTGGCTCTTGTTCTTCTGCTGCACAATCAGTGAAGGCTTCAGCTTGGAATGGGTGCTGCTCCACTGGGAGTCTTGCCTTATATTGGGGACAGGTGAAGACGCCCCTTGTCTGAGACAAAATTCTCTGGAAGTACATTACTAACCTACAATAATGTCCCTGACCAACAGATGACGCAATATCACAGGGGGAGACACATCTGCAGAACATGAAATTCTCTATCACCATGCGTCATCCTTCCTCAGAGCTATTAAAGACCAAATTCACACTACAAGAAATTTAATTCTGTAGAAAAAGACATGACCCCTGACTCCTCCACCAGTGTATAGTAGATGACATGACCCCTGACTCCTCCACCAGTGTATAGTAGATGACATGACCCCTGACTCCTCCACCAGTGTATAGTAGATGACGGGACCCCTGACTCCTCCACCAGTGTATAGTAGATGAAAATGACCACTGACTCCACCACCAGTGTATAGTAGATGACAGACCCCGACTGCTCCAACCCGTGTATAGTAGATAACATGACCCCTGACTCCTCCACCAGTGTTTTAGCAAAAACATGACCCTTGACTCCTTCACCAGTGTAAAAGTAGTGACATGACCCCTGACTCCCTCCACGTATATAGTTAGATGACCCTGACCCTGACTCCTCCATGAGTGTATAGTAGATGACATGACCCTGACTCCCCCACCAGTGTATAGTAGATGACATGACCCCCGACTCCTCCACCATCTTTTAGTAATGACATGACCCCTGACTCCTCCACCTATATAGTAGATGACTGATCACTGACTGCTCCAACAGTGTTTTAGTAGATGAAATGACCCTTACTCCTCCACCAGTGTATAGTAGATGACATGACCCCCTGCTCTCCAACCAGTGTATAGTAGATGACATGACCCTGACACCTCCACCAGTGTATAGTAGATGACATGACACCTGACTCCTCCACCAGTGTATAGTAGATGAAGGGAACCCAGAATCCACAACCAGTGTAAAGAAGAGGACATGACCCTGACTCCTCCACCATGTATAGTAGATGTCATCACCACTGACTGCTCCAACGTGTATAGAGATGAATGACCCCTGACTCCTCCAACAGTGTATAGCATTTCCCATCACCCTTGACTCCTTCACCAGTGTAGAGTAGATGACATGACCCCTGACTCCTCCACCAGTATATAGTAGATGACATGACCCCTGACTCCTCCACCCGTGTATAGTAGAAGACATGAGCACTGACTCCTCCAACAGTGTATAGTAGATGACATGACCCCTGACTTTCCCCCACCAGTCTAAGTAAAATGACATGACCCTGAACTCCTCCACCATTTAGTAGATGACATGTACTGACTGCTCCAACAGTGTATAGTAGATGACTGACCCCTGGGCTCCTCCACCCGTGTATAGTAGAATGAATGACCCCTGATCCCCCCCAGTGTAAAAGTAGATGGGCATGACAGCTGACTCCTCCACCAATGTATAGTAGATGACATGACCCCTGACTCCTCCACCAGTGTATAGTAGCTGACATGACCCCTGACTCCTCCACCTGTGTAGAGTAGATGACATGAACCCTGACTCCTCCACCTGTGTTTAGAAAACATGACCCCTGACTCCTCCACCAGTGTATAGTAGATGACATGACCCCTACACCTCCACCAGTGTAAAAGTAGGGGGACTGACCCCTGACTCCTCCACCAGTGTATAGTAGATGACATGACCCCTTACTCTTCCACCAGTGTATAGTAGATGACATGACCCTTGATACAACAACACTGTATAGTAGATGAACATACCCCGTACTACTGCACCAGTGTATAGTAGATGACATGACCCTGACTCCTCCACCAGTGTATAGTAGAAGACATGACCCGGACTCCTCCACCAGTGTATAGTAGATGACATGACCCCTGACTCCTCCACCCGTTTATAGTAGATGACATGACCCCTGACTCTTCCACCAGTGAGATAGATGACATGACCCCTGACTCCTCCACCAGTATATTGCAAATGACACGACCCTGACTCCTCCCCCCAGTGTATAGTAGATTATGACCCGAATCCTTTCCCCCAGTGTATAGTAGATGACATGACCCTGATTTCTCCACCAGTGTATAGTAGAGGATATGACCACTGACTCCTCCACCAGTGTATAGTAGATGTATTGACTCCTGACTCCTCCACCAGTGTACAGTAGATGACATGACCCCTGACTCCTCCATCAGTGTATAGTAGATGACATGACCCCTGACTCCTTCTCCAGTGTATAGTAGATGACATGACCCCTGACTCCTCCAAGAGTGTATACAAATGACATGACCCTGACTCCTCCCGGTGTATAGTAATGACATGAACCATGACTCCTCCACCAGTGTAAAAGTAGATGACATGACCCTGACTCCCCCACCATGTATAGTAGATGAACATGACCCTGACTCCCCCACCCGTGTATAGTAGATCATATACCCCGGGACTCTCCACAGTGTATAGTAGATGACGACCCCTGACTCGTCCACCAGTGTATGGCAGATGACATGACCCCTGACTCCTCCACCATTGTATAGTAGATGACATGACCCTGACTCCTCCACCAGTATATAGTAGATTACATGAAGGCTGGAGGAGTCATGACCCCTGACTCCTCCACCAGGTTAAAGTAGATGGCATGTACCCTGACTCCTCCAGCCTTCTATAGTAGATGACATGACCCCTGAATCCTCTACCAGTGTAAAGTAGATGACTTGACCCTGATCCTTCCCCCAGTGTTTTAGTAGGATAACCCCCATGACAAAACATAAACTTACATTACACCTTTATACCACACATACATACCACCTATATACCACACACATACATAGCACCTCTATATCACTCACATACATAGTAACTCTAAACTAAACATACGTATGGTGCCTATATACCACACAATACACATTGCACAAACCCCCTACACATATATTCTGCTTCTTACCCCGTGGACCAAATCTCCAAGTACCTGAGAACCCTTGACCTCTGTCCCCGCATCTGATACATCAGAAGAAGTGACAAACATCTGATGCCACAGAAGCTTTTATTATAGGATCAGGGTCACAAAGCAAAATCAGGAGGGACAATCCCCAGAGCACAGAAGCTTGGAGTCTTCAGCTCAGGATCTTCAGGGTGTGAGGGGGGAGATCACTGTCTCTATGGCTTTTTGCTGGTTTTTCACCATCACACTTGGTTCAAGGCATCAGCAATGGAGTGAGGGCAGGGACTGATGAAATGTCTCCGATTAGATGGGGGCAGGAAGGTCCTTCTATGCACTCTCTGGAGATGGGTGTAGGTCAGGGAGGTCCTTCTCTGGAGGTTCTGGAGATGGCTGCAGGTCAGGAATGTCCTTTTCTGGAGGCTCTGAAGATGGGTGTAGGTCAGGATGGTCCTTTTCTGCAGGCCCTGGAGATTAAGCAGGTCTGGTGGTCCTTCTCCGGAGCTTCGGAAGATGGATGCAGGTCCAGGAAGGTTGTTCTCTGGAGGTTCTGGAGATAGGTGCACGTCAGGAAGATCCTTCTCTGCAGGGTGCAGATCGGTAAAATCAGAAATCGGTTAAGTATAGGCGATAGGCAGGCATTACTCAGGCATTTCATGACCTTCATCTTTAGTTTTCTTCCTCATAGGTCACATAGGGCTTCAAGGATTTCACAGGACCACCTAAGCCTTTGGCTATTTCATTGGGCACTTTATCTCCTGCGATGCTGACAATACCGGCCCCTTGAAACACGACATCATCATGCAGGAGCCAAACTCCATCCACCACTTGATGAGACATGATGGGATATGGCACATTGTCATTCTGTGAGGTTAATTTGAACATCTGACCCTCATAGTTGGGTTTCGCATAGACCATAATAGTATGACTATCCAGTGGTTTAGGAATCTTCCGGAAAGATCTGATGTTCTTGATCTTCAGACCACTGTTATATTGGCCTTTCTGTTAGACAGCGAACTCTTCTCTGTAGTTGGCTTCAGAAAACACGACCCAGATCCCATCAGTCACTTTGATGGAATTCACGGTGCTGATTGTCTGATAATTGGAGTTGTCAGATGTTTTCTTGTCCTCAGTTCCGGACAAGCCTTTTTCAGGGTATAGAATGAGCTGGCTCATTTTGGCTCTTGTTCTTCTGCTGCACAATCAGTGAAGGCTTCAGCTGGGAATGGGTGCTGCTCCACTGGGAGTCTTGTCTTATATTGGGTGCAGGTGATGATGCCCCTTGTCACAATTCTCTGGAAGATCTTTACTTACCTGCAATAATGTCCCTGACCAACAGATGACGCAATATCACAGGTGGAGACACTACTGCAGAACATGAAACACCACCAGTGAAAAATATAAGACATGATATCCAACTGTTCCACGAGTGTATAGTAGATGACATGACCCCTGACTCCTCCACCAGTGTATTGTAGAAGACATTACCTCGACTCCTCCACCAGTGTATAGTAGAGGACATGACCCCTGACTCCTCCACCAGTGTATAGTAGATGACATGACCCTGACTCCTCCACCAGTGTATAGTAGATGACATGACCCATGACTCCTCCACCAGTGTATAGTAGATGACCTGACACCTGACTCCTCCACCAGAGTATAGTAGATGATATGACCCTGACTCCTCCACCAGTGTATAGTAGATGACATTACCCCTGACTCCTCCACCAGTGTATAGTAGATGACATGACCCCTGACTCCTCCACCAGTGTATAGTAGATGACATGACCCCTGAATCCTCCACCAGTGTATAGTAGATGACATGACCCCTGACTCCTCCACCAGTGTATAGTAGATGACATGACCCTGACTCCTCCACCAGTGTATAGTAGATGACATGACCCCTGACTCCTCCACCAGTGTATAGTAGATGACATGACCCCTGACTCCTCCACCAGTGTATAGTAGATGACATGACCCCTGACTCCTCCACCAGTGTATAGTAGATGACATGACCCCTGACTCCACCAGTGTATAGTAGATGACATGATCCCTGACCATTCCACCAGTTTATAGCAGATGACATGATCCCTGACCATTCAACCAGTGTATAGTAGATGACATGACCCCTGACTCCTCCACCAGTGTATAGTAGATGACATGACCCTGACTCCTCCACCAGTGTATAGTAGATGACATGACCCTGACTCCTCCACCAGTGTATAGTAGATGACATGACCCTGACTCCTCCACCAGTGTATAGTAGATGACATGACCCCTGACTCCTCCACCAGTGTATAGTAGATGACATGACCCCTGACTCCTCCACCAGTGTATAGTAGATGACATGACCCCTGACTCCTCCACCAGTGTATAGTAGATGACATGACCCTGACTCCTCCACCAGTGTATAGTAGATGACATGACTCCTGACTCCTCCACCAGTGTATAGTAGATGACATGACCCCAGACTCCTCCATCAGTGCATAGTAGATGACATGACCCTGACCATTCCACCAGTGTATAGTAGATGACCTGACACCTGACTCCTCCACCAGTGTATAGTAGATGACCTGACCCTGACTCCTCCACCAGTGTATAGTAGATGACCTGACCCCTGACTCCTCCACCAGTGTATAGTAGATGACATGACCCATGTCTCCTCCAACAGTGTATAGTAGCTGACATGATCCCTGACTGCTCCACCAGTGTATAGTAGATGATATGACTCCTGACTCCTCCACCAATGTATAGTAGATGACATGACCCCTGACTACTCCACCAGTGTATAGTAGATGACATGACTCCTGACTGCTCCACCTGTGTATAGTAGGTGACATGACCTCTGACTCCTCCACCAGTGTGTAGTAGATGACATGTCCCTTGATTCCTCCACAGTGTATAGTAGATGACAACTCCTGACTCCTCCACCAGTGTATAGTAGATGACAAGACCCCTGACTCCTCCACCAGTGTATAGTAGATGACATGACCCCTGACTCCTCCACCAGTGTATAGTAGATGACATGACCCTGACTCCTCCACCAGTGTATAGTAGATGACATGACCCTGACTCCTCCACCAGTGTATAGTAGATGACATGACCCTGACTCCTCCACCAGTGTATAGTAGATGACATGACCCCTGACTCCTCCACCAGTGTATAGTAGATGACATGACCCCTGACTCCTCCACCAGTGTATAGTAGATGACAGAGAGTCCTGACTAGTGTTGAGTGAACCGTTCGAAAAAAGTTAAGTACGAGAAAAGTTAATGTTCGACAAGTCCACTCACCGCGCTATTTTCAGTTTCACTTTCCCTTGCTTCCTGGACATTTGACGCCATCCAATCAGTGCACAGCACAGAGAAGTGTCAAAAACGTCATCACTGAGGTTTAGGGCTCTCTTATTGGCTGCTAAAATCACATGACCCTGTTATAATATATTTCACTGTTTATCGTTATTGTCGCCATTTGCCGTTTACTCTCTGTACTGAACGCACTGCTCTCTGTCACCTTGCTTCCATGCATGCTGATCTATCAGCGACTATACAGGAAAAGCTGCTACTTAGATTAGTTAGCGAAGGGGGTACAGCAAGCTTAGGGAATCATAGGCAGCAATAAGTAGCAACTGTATTGTATTGCTGGCTGCATCTTTCCCATCTTTATTCTCAGTCCCCAAAGGTTCATTTTTCCAGTTCAGGGGGTACAGCTGCCACACAAGCCACCGTTACCAAATCTGCTATAGATAGAAATTGCTTTTAAAATGGTTGTTTTTAAAAAATTTTTTGATGGCCCAAAAGGTATTTTGGTGTTTTGTCAGTAAGGTTTGTTAATACCCTGTCAGCAATTTCTTTTTCCAAATGTTGGGGTAAGTCTTCCATTAGGACCATTACCAAATCTTTACTTTTTAATATTTATCTTTTTAACTGGAAAGGGGAAATAGAGGTGGTAAGCAAGCAAAAGGGGGTGTGAAAGTGGAGTAGGTCGGAGAGAAGGTGCTCTTCCCTTGCTCCGGACAACACACAAGCGTCAGTGCAGGATGTCGGCCGTATCGCTTTTGGTCGGTTCCCCGTGGTCTTGTTCTGAAAAGTGTCACCAATCTGTTTTCAGGGAAAAACCCGCATCCAATGGTTTTCCTCCTCTTCCTTTAGTCACGGCCAAAAAAATTTTGGTCATCTCCCTCGTCAAAACCCCTGAAGCAAAAAACGGGCTTTTAAAGAGGCCAAAAAACAATGATTTTTTCTGCTTGACGCTAATCGCTGACCCCCGGGGAGGGAAGGGAAATGGTCGGCCGAAAAAATAAGTGGTCGGGGCGCCTCGCAGTGCCTGTGACTTCCAGCCCGCAGCTTGAGGATGTAGACTGCCGGGAACAGGAAGTCACCTGTGATGATGATGATTATGATGATGATGAGGACATTGCGGCGAGTTCATCATCAGTGGATGAGGAGGATGATGAAGTAGTGTCAGTGCGTTTTCGGTCTCAGAAAGGCAGGGGGCAGTCGCACAAGTCCGCTGACATTAATCCACCAGCCATGGTCAGTAGTGGCAGCGGGAACACGGCTACTAGGTTTTCACCGTCGAAGTGGTCCAGGACCAGTGAAGCCTGGGCTTTTTTCGATCAAGCCTCAGATTTGCCGACCCTCATCATATGCCGTATTTGCCGTCAACGCGTCAGTCGAGGCCAGAATCTAAAGAATTTAAGCACCACCAGCATGAACAGGCACATACATGTAAAGCATGAATTACTGTGGAAGAGTCTTTTGGAGAAAAAAGGCCACACAGGTCCTGGGCTTCCAACCACTGTGACATCTTCTCTTCCGCCACTTCCAAGCCCAAGCAGTCCTATGCTGCAGATGTGCCAGAGCAGCCTGAGGAAGCACCATCCCCAGTCCCAGACACCGTTGGCCGATTCCCACCACCATCAACGCAGCATCTTACACTTCTCTTTCCACCAGTGTGACCTGCACACCATACAACAGCCAGACCGGCAGCGAGCCTTCTGTGTACCAAGTGTGGGAGCAGAAGAAACACTTTCATCCCAACCATCCCAAAGCCAAAAGCCTGAATGTCGGCATTACCAGGTTGTTGGCCTTGGAAATGTTGCCTTTCCGCTTAGTCACAGATGGGTTCCGCCATGTCATGACCCTGGCAAGCCCCTAATATCAGATGCAAAGCAGGCATTTCTTTGCCAGAAAAACTGTACCTGCCCTGTCCCGCCACGTTGCAGAATAGATCTCCAGCGTGTTGACTGCATCAGTGTCCACCAAAGTCCATCTCACTACAGACACATGGACTAGTAAGCACAGTCAAGGGCATTACATCTCACTGACTGCTCACTGGGTAAGTTGGGTGAATAACAGTGCCTCTGGTGAGGGATCTCAGCCAACACTCTTCCACACTGCAGGGAGGGTACAGAGTCCAGATCCTTAACCTCCACGGGTCACATCACGTGCCAAGAGAAACCAGGCCATTCTCAAATTAATCTGTCTTGGAGACCATCAACACACAGGTCAAGAGCTGCAGACAGCTGGCGCCGGGCAAGGTGGTGTGCGACAACGGGAGAAATCACCTTGCTGCCCATAGAATTTGTAGACTTACGCACATCTCTTGCCTGGCACACGTCATGAACCTAGTTGTGCAGAAATTTCTCAAGTGCTACCCGGGTCTTGACTGTCTGCTGAGGAAGGCTCGAGGTCTTAGCTCACACTGCCAGTGTTCGCACCCTCCTTCAGCACGACTGGCAGCGTTGCACCGTCATGTGGGCCTCCCTGTCAACCGTCTCATTGTTGATGTGGCAACATGCTGGAATTCCACCCTCCACGTGCTTCAGCGATTGTGGCAGCAGCGTAATGCCATTATGCAGTATGAAATGTCACATGGTCTGACTAGCAGTGGTGCGGACCTCAGGGTATTGACCCATAGAGAGTGGAGACAGCGGAAGGATCGCTGCACCATCCTTGAGAGTTTTGAAGAGGCCACCAAAATGTCAGTCAGGATGAGGACATTGTTAGCATGAGAATTGTGGTAACATTTTTACTGGAACAAGCGTTAGGCACTCTGCGGCAGCAGGTCCCAGCAGTGACAGAGGAGGAGAGGGCGGACACAGAGCCTTACTCACCAGAGGATGTAGAAGGCCCAACTGTTTCGCAATTGTATAGGTCTTCTTTAGGCGTTGGTTCTAGGTTGAGGGCAGGTACACGATGGCATTTCAACCCACAGAGTAGATCGCATGAGGCTAGCCAGGGCTCTGGTGATGGTCAGGATGAGGAGGTGGAGGAGGATGAGAAGGCCGAAGTGGACACCACTGGTACTGATTAACCTTTGGTGGTAAGAGGATGGCACAGATTACAGGAGGAGTAGGAAGAGGAGGAAGATCCCATTAATGCCCCTCGATCCTGAGTGCTTGGATGCTACATTACCTGCAGCATGATCCACGCATCAAGGCCATCAAAATGAACAGCGACTACTGGATGGCCACTCTCCTTGATCCATGTTACAAGACAAAAGTGAGCAATTTCCTTCCATCCACACAAATTGACAGTAGAATGCAGAAATTTGAGACAGTGCTCATTGACCATCTTGAGACATCTGTTGCGTCTTTTTCACATTCTAATGTCATGGTGGAACAACGTCAGCAACACGGCAAGTAGAATGGCAAGAAGCCGCAGCAGCAGCAAGCAGTGTGGCAGAACCTTACTGGGTGACATTTGGCAATTGTTATATACACATATATTGGGCAGCTTTGATCACTCCTTAATACCTGTTTTATTCTGGTTATTTTAGCCCCTTACCTCTGTCTGTCAGTAGAACTGGGCAGCTTGTCTTATTCTGGAATATCGTTTGTATCTTGACAATTTCTGTACACCGTGTACTTATTTTGTGGCTGTCCTTACATCTTTTTGTTCCCCTAATGACCTTGTGCTATTGCCTGGAAAACGCTTTGGAATCTTTGTAGTATAACATATTCTGTGTCTAGATAGTCTGTTATGTTTACGACTGTACCACATGTGCTGCACCTTGATGAAGTTATGCTGCTTTTCTCCCTAATGTAGAGCAAGTTAGGGGCAGTAGAGGGTCCACCAGGGATAGAATTTAGAGTGGGGCCATCCTTCTCGGGGTGGGTGCTCTAATAATAAGGGTAAGTTTGACATTTTAGGATTCGATGTAGCATTAAAAGTTTTATTATTCTTATTGAAGGGCTCTTTTGCTATTATTTAGTGGGGGCTTTTATTTTTTATATATGTATCCCACCTAAGAAGATTGGAGAGGTCTGTATTTGTTATCGACTGTGAAAGACAGAATCTAAAGATAAGTCCAGAAAATCCCATTGATTGATTTTGTAATAATGAATTTGCATTTTATTGCATGAGATAAGTATTTGATAACAGACCAACCGGCAAGAATTCTGGCTCCATAGACCTGATAGATTTTCTGTAAGAAGCCTCCTGCTCTGCACTCATTACCTGTATTAATTGCCCCTGTTTGATCTTGTTACCTATATAAAAGACACCTGTCCATACACTCAATCACACCCAAACCTCTCCACCATGGTCAAGACCAAAGAGCTGTCTAAGAGACCAGAGACAACATTGTAGCCCTGCCCAAGGCTGGGAAGTGCTACAGGGCAATAGACAGCAGCTCGGTGAGAAGGAGACAACTGTTGGTGCAAATATTAGGGAATGGGAGAAACACAAGATGACTGTCAATCTTCCTTGTTCTGGGGCTCCATGAAAGATCTTGCCTCGTGGGATAAGAATGAGTCTGACAAAGGTCAGGAATCAACCCAGTACTACATGGGAGGACCCAGTCACAGACTACTGTTAGTAACACACTGTGCCATCATGGAGTAACATCCTGCAGGGCACACAAGGTCCCTCTGTCCCCTCCCGCACATGTCCAGGCCCGTTTGAAGTTCGCCAATGAGCATCCAGATGATCTAGGTCATGGGGTCAGAGGAGACCAAAATAGAACTTTTTAGTGTCAGCACCAATCGCCATGTTTGAAGGAAGAAGAAGGATGAGGACAACCCCAAGACACTGCCCTAACTGTGAAGCATGGGGGGCCTTATACTTTGGGGGGCTTTTCCGCAAAGGTCTGGATGGATAGGGCCATGTATCGCCAGCTTTTGGACAACAACCTCCTTCCCTCAGTAAGAGCATTGAAGATGGGTCATGACTGGGTCTTCCAGCAGGACAATGACCCGAAACACACAGCCAGGGAGTTGCTCCGGAAGAGGCATTTCAAGGTGCTGGTATGGCCGAGCCAGTCTCCAGAACTGAACCCAATGGAAAATCTTTGGATAGAGCTGAACTCAATGTAACCCAGCAACAACACTGAAACCTGAAAGATCTGGAGAAGATCTGTACGGAGGAGACCAAAATCTCTGCATAAAAGACATTACTGTGAGTACATACATCTGTATACACAGACACTGAACTGTCCCATATCTGGGACCCCTCCTGCCCAGCATAGAGAACACTACTGTGAGTACATACCTCATTCTTAGCAGCTTTTTAAAGTAGCCTTCAGGTAAGATTCAGAACTATGCAGAATTTGCATAAACCACACCCCATTATAACAAGCCAAACATAAGCCACACCCAGAGGCGTAACTTAAAGCTCCTGGACCCCAATGCAAAAAGTAGAATTGGGCCCCCAAGCTACCATGTGTTATTTATAACACTGGTGTCTACCTATGTGGCAGAAAGGCTTTTGGGCCCCCTCAGGCTGCAGGGCCTGGTAGCGACTGCTACCTCTGCACCCCCTATAGCCACGCCCCTGGCCACACCCACAGCACACAACTGTGTAATGGCTCTGGAAGAAAGCCATTTGAGGAGTTTGGTGTCACCCAGCTTTCCTGGATGTTGGATAGATGGCTGGGAGATGCCACCAAACTGTGTCTGTATCTAAACCATTACACTACGACCACTATACCGCCATTCAGTCATGATATTTCAGTAGATACCAGTGGTATGTAGGCACTCTGCAGATATGTACAGTGGGGAAAATAAGTATTTGGTACAATGCAAAATTGCTAGTGTATCCAATACTTATTTTACCCACTGTATGTAGACATAGTGACTTATCACTGCTAGCTGCTAGCAATCTGTTTCTGAATCTAAACTATTACACTTAATTCTTGGGAATCCAGCAGGAACGGAAAAAGGTCAACTCTTTATTTCACTTCTTCAAAATAAAAAGGATAAAATTAGAAACGGCGCATCCCGCTCACGCATTTCCGACCGTACTTGTGTCCTTGTTCACAGTGTGCTGGTGGATATGCCTATGTTAAAAAGGTTAGCGGACCAATCACGATTGTCGTTACTATCCTTCCGTCACTCCATTGACACCTGATTACCATATATTCTTTTTGATGATGGCTATATGTTCGGATATTCTTGTTTTTAATTTTCTTAAGCTGCTCCCCACATATAATTTATCACACATTGTGCAATGTATGTTGTACACTGTATGATGCGAATTGCAGTTAATAAACGTTTCTATCTTATATTTTTTAGGATGTTGCATATTATTTTTAAATGTAGTCATCTTATTTGCATATTTTCACATATGGCACCTATTGCCCCCACAATTAAAAGGACCTACTTAGCGACTTCTGTCCACAGACTCAATTAATCAGCCAGACTCTAACCTCTAACACCATGGGCTAGACCAAAGAGCTTTCTAAGGCTGTCAGGGACAAGATCATAGACCTGCACAAAGCTGGAATGGGCTACAAAACCATAAGTAAGATGCTGGGTGAGAAGGAGACGACTGTTGGTGCAATAGAAAGAAAATGGAAGAACTACAAATCGACTGTCAGTCGCCATCGATCTAGGGCACCTGCAGAATCTCATCTCGTGGGGGATCCTGGATCATGAGGAAGGTGAGAGATCAGCCTAAAACTACACGGGGGGAACTTGTTACTGATCTCAAGGCAACTGGGACCACAGTCACCAAGAAAAACACATGACACAGTAATGGTTTAAAATCCTGCAGTGCCAGCAGGGTACTCCTGCTCAAGAAGGCGCATGTGCAGGCCCACCTGATGTTTGCCAGTGAACACCTGGATGATTCTGGGAGTCATCGGGAGAAGGTGCTGGGGTCGGATGACATAAACATTCAGCTCTTTGGCATTAACTCAACTCGTCGTGTTTGGAGGTAGAGAAACACCGTCCCCACTGTCAGGCATGGAGGGGGAACATGATGTTTTTGGGGTGTTTCTCTGCTAAGGGCACAGGACCGTAAATCCTGAGTGACAACCTCCTTCCCTCCCACAGGATATTAAAAATGGGTGGGAACTGGTTCTCCCACCTAGACAATGACCCAAAACATACAGCCAAGGCAACAAAGGAGCATCTCAAAAAGAAGCACATTAAGGTCATGGATTGGCCTAGCCAGTCTCCAGACCTGAATCCCATAGAAAACTGATGGAGGGAGGTGAAGCTCCGAGTTGCCAAGCAACAGCCTCAAAATCTTAATGATTTAGAGATGATCTGCAAAAAGGAGTGGAGCAAAATTTCTCCTGACCTGTGCGCAAACCTCATCATCAACTACAAAAAACCTCTGACTGCTGTGCTCGCCAACAAGGGTTTTGCCACCAAGTATTAATTCTTGATTGCCAGAGGGATCAAATACTTATTTCTCTCAGCAAAATGCAAATATATTTATATAATTTATACAATGTGATTTTCTGGGTCTTAAGTTGGATTTTCTGTCTCTCAATGTTAAAATGAACCGAGCCTTAATATTATAGGCAGTTCATGTCTTTGTCAGTGGGAAACTTACACAATCAGCGAGGGGTCAAATACTTATTTTCTTTACTGTATTTGTAGAATTTTGTTGGTATGTAAAATGTAGGTTGCATTCATTATCATTAAGCTATGCAATTAAACCAGGTATGACCGCTATATCATGACTCCACACTATACGCAGGTCATCGATGTAGCGTCCATATCATTGTGTATAACGACGAAATGGGTTCTCAGTACTGTACATGACACCATAAACAGATTTACTATTGATGGGGAAGATGTAGCCCCCATTGGAGCTCCTATCAATTGGATATAACATTGGTCATTGAAATAATTATCCGTAGCCGTCTAATATGAAGAATTGTCGACCCCCATTATGTGCTGTATTTTTCATATAATATTCAATAGCTGTTCTCTCCAAATCTTGCATGTGCTTGAATACAAACTTGTTCATTCCAAGCTCAGACGTGTGTAATTCGCTGACCCTTCAAACTTCTTACATGTCTGTAACACTATAGAGCTAGCTTTACCCAGGAACTGTTTGTACTAATGGCTGTAAGTACTTATCGATCCACCTACTGGGTTTTTCTCCTAATCCATTATAGCCTGATAATATTGGGCGTAAAATGGGGGGAAATTTTCCCTTATGTGGTTTGGGTACCTCATAGAAAATGGGTATTCTGGGAGTTTTACCGCCGTGGGCATTTGCTTCCATTCAGCAGGAGAAAGGTTTGATGGAAACCAGGTGAATCGATTACTGCAGCAAAGGGTTAGTCCATTTTCTTCAGTTTACCTATATATTATTACACTACGACCACTATTATCACCACCCAGTCATCATATAGTGGTAGATGCCAGTTGAATGCTTGTGCTCTGCAAACATATACGTGATTACAGTGCAGTTAGATCCAGTGACCCACAGGTGACGTCTTCCCTGAAGATGGTCACTTTCTCCCAATGGGGTGATAAGTGGAGATGAGGAGACTATGGAGTGATAAGTGGAGGTGTTGGGGAGGTTTTTTGTGTGACAGGGGAAGGTGGGGGGGGTTATGGGGTGAAATGTGGAGGTGTTGGGGAGGTTTATTTGGTGATAGGTGTAGGTGAAGGGGTAATGGTGTGATAAGTGGAGGTAAAGGGGCTATAGAGGGATAAACGGAGGTGCTGTGGAGGTTTATTTGGCGGTAGATGGAGGCGGGGGATTATGGAGTGATGGGTGTAGGTGAAGGGGTTATGGTGTGATAAGTGGAGGTGAAGGGGCTATAGAGTGCTAACTGGAGGTGGTGGGGAGGTTTATTGGTTGATTAGGGGACATGAGGTGGTTATAGGGTGACAGATGGAATAAGTGGGGAGGTTTATTGGGTGATAGGTGGAGGTGGGGGGGAAGATTTATTGGGTAATTAGGGGACATGAGGGGGTTATGGGGTGATAGGTGGAATAAGTGGGGAGGTTTATTGGGTAATAGATGGAGGTGGGGGTAATGGGGTGATAAGTGGAGGTGGCGGGGTTATGGGGTGTTAAGTGGAGGTGGTGAAGTGGTTTATTGGGTGATAGGTGGAGGCGGCGGGGTTATGGAGTGATAGGTGTAGGTGCTGGGGTGGTTTATTGGATGATAAGTGTAGGTGAAGGGGTTATGGTGTGATAAGTGGAGGTGAAGGGGCTATAGAGTGCTAACTGGAGGTGGTGGGGAGGTTTATTGGTTGATTAGAGGACATGAGGTGGTTATGGGGTGATAGATGGAATAAGTGGGGAGGTTTATTGGGTGATAGGTGGAGGTGGGGGGAAGATTTATTGGGTGATTAGGGGACAGGAGGGGGTTATGGGGTGATAGGTGGAATAAGTGGGGAGGTTTATTGGGTGATAGATGGAGGTGGGGGTAATGGGGTGATAAGTGGAGGTGGCGGGGTTATGGAGTGATAGGTGGGGGTTGTATTAAGTGTTGCCACTGGACCACATAACACAACTTTGGGGGGGAGTGAGAGAAGGGCTACAGACCACAGCTTACAGGCACAATTTTCTGGGAGGAGCCGCAGAGGACCAACAACTTGGAGATTGCTCTGCGGCAACAGGTTGTGTCCTGTACCCTCTAGAATAATATTGTGTGACCTGAACTCCTTTGCACCCCCCAGAAGATCATTCACAGGCATGATCTTCACGAGGTGCAGCAAATGGAGTTCAGTACTGTCATGCTTTTGTCTATTTTTATACAGGTTTCTCTAATGGACTATGATGGACTCATTAGACTACGTCAGACCAGCACTGGATCCAATTCTTTATTATAAAATGATCAACAAGGGCTGGTGTCGAGGCGCGTTAAATTAAATTAAATATTGTTGCGTTGGGTAGTGTTTTTATCATTTAATTCTGATATCAGTAATGGAGGTGTCTCCCAGATGCCTCTCCATTAGTGCTTGGTGTCAGCCAGCATTGTTTGTTGTGCTCCCAGGCTGACGCTAGCCTCCTATCACTATTACCCCAGTGCGTAATACACTTGGGGTAGTAAGAAGAGCTTGATTGCCATCAGAGGCGAACCCTCAAATGTGATGGTTCACTTCTGGTGCGACTACAGGCTATAAATTTATGGTGGGAAGGAATCAATATCCATGAACCTTCCCATCATGATAGTATCAGCCTGCAGCTGTTGGTTTTACTGTAGTTGGTTATAAATAATGAGAGGAACTGCACATTTTTCTGTTTTGTTTTTTTTTTAACACCCAAACTGGGTGTCACCTATGAGGGGTAGGGTGCCACCCAGCTTTCCTAGATGTATTCAGCATTCAGGAAAGCTGGATAATACCTATTCCCCACAGGTGGGACCCAGTTTTTCATGATAGGTCGACTGGGTGCCACTTGGAGGGGATGGGGTGTCACTCAGCTTTTCTAAATTCTGAATTTGGTATTAAGCATCCAGGAAAGCTGGATGACACCTCATCCCCAACAAGTGTGCCAATTTTTTTCTATTTTTCTATCATAGAAAAGCTGTGTGCTCCACTTGTGGATGATGGGGCATAATCCAGCTTTTTTGGATGCTGGATAATTTTTCCAGTGTCCAGGAATGTTGCGTGACGTCCCATCTCCTACAAGTGATACACAGTTTACCTAGCTGTGTGTCACTTGGGGAAGATGGGCTCCACCCAACTTTTCTGGATGCTGGATAGCCTATCCTGCATCTAAGAAAGGTGAGTGACACCTCATTCCCCACAGGTGGCACCAAGCTTTTCTAAGATAAGAAAGCTGTGTGCCCACCCCCATTCTAAACCCTCCTCTCCCTATATCACCCTCCCCCAACCTCGCTGACCCTTCACTCTAGGTGGAGAACCTCCGGTCCATCATAGAGGACATTATTGTGAGTGCATACGTCTGAATATACAGACACTAAGCTCCACTATATCTGGAGCCCGGGGCCCCTCCTGCCCACCATAGAGGACATTATAGTGAGTGCATATATCTGTATATGCAGACACTTATCTCCTCTATACCTATTACTGTATATACAACACAGATCACCTTCATACTCGGTGTCTGGGGCTCCTCCTGCCCAACATAGAAGACATTACTATGAGTACATACCCCTGTATATGCAGACACAGATCTCCTCTATACCTGGACATTACCAAATAATAATAAAAATAAGTGAGTATAAAAAATTTATTTTCATAGTTAATAAAGAAACAGAATCACAATGATCAGGTCCTCACTGTGCACAGAATATAGTGATTAGATATAAAAGCTGCACATCACACGCATCACACAGGGAGTATATATCATCGATAATAAAGAAAGCTCAAAGCTGGATATAATAAAGATATAAATGTAAGATCTTCTCACAAAACTGCACCCAGATAAATGCTTTAGCCTGGAGGATATGGTGTCATGTATATCTATGGAGGCTGGTGGATATGGTGACATGTATATCTATAGAGGCTGGAGGATATGGTGTCATGTATATCTATGAAGGATGGAGCATATGGTGTCATGTATATCTATATAGGCTGGTGGATATGGTGTCATGTATATCTATGGAGGGTGGTGGATATGGTGCCATGTATATCTATGGAGGCTGGTGGATATGGTGTCATGTATATCTATGGAGGCTGGAGGATATGGTGTCATGTATATCTATGGAGGCTGGAGGATATGGTGTCATGTATATATATGGAGGCTGGTTGATATAGTGTCATGTATATCTATGGAGGTTGGTGGATATGGTGTCATGTATATCTATGAAGGGTGGAGGATATGGTGTCATGTATATCTATGGAGGTTGGTGGATATGGTGTCATGTATATCTAAGGAGGCTGGAGGATATGGTGTCATGTATATCTATGGAGGTTGGTGGATATGGTGTCATGTACATCATTTGCAGATGGTAGAATGGTATAGTCTCCATATACACTGCACACAATACAATCTGTAAGAGGACACAGATATGAACAGGCATTTGTACCACAGAATATAGTTGTGTAACCAGTACACAGAATGTGATTTGTGGCACTGACATCACTTACACATAATAGGGTGGAGATTAAGTGACAGAAAACAGAACTGTAGATGAAATGTTCCATTAAACATTAGAGAAGTCTGCACAGAAAGCATCACCTGCGTTATAATTCTAGAAGAAATGGTTAGTAAGATGGCGGCCATCATCATGTAGCCTCCTCTCCATCTACGGAAAAGACTGAAAAGTCTCATTGATCAGCTACTGCCTCCATCAGAGATGTGATGGGCTGCAGGGAGCTCACTCTGTCCCCCCCAGCCTCGTGTGTGGTAATTTGGTAAATCTTCTCCGGCCACAGTCACCATCTTGTCACCTTTGTAGTACTCTTCAGAGTAGAGGATCCAGGCGCCAGTCACGTACCTCTGCGATGAGGCCATGTTGTCCAATTCATAGGCTTTCAGTGAGGTTACAGCCTTGTCCAGGAGAACAGGTTTTCCTCCGTAGTTAACGTGCTCATACAGGGTTATTTTGGGAGGGAAGAGGCCACCTCTAACGATCCGGGCAGAGCTGATCTTGTTGGCCCAACTGGGAACTGAATTATGGTTCCCTTCAGCGAAGCACTGGAAGGTCCCATTGTAGCCATAATTGGTATCAGAAAATACAATCCACGGATCTCCATTAACTTTCAGGGACTGAGCTTTCTTGAGGAAGCCAACACTGGACAGGTTTGGGTTATCACTGTCTAAACACACAGAGTCTCCCTTGAAGTTTGGAAACTCAAAAAGCTGGAGAGTGCTCATGATGATTCTTCTTCTAGAGTCTCAGAGCCTTCTCTTCTTATGGAGATGTAGTAGTGTCTTCTGGAGTCTCAGAACCTTCTTGTCTTGTGGAGATGTAGCAGAGACTTCTGGAGTCTCAGAGTCTTCTAGTCTTGTGGAGATGTAACAGAGTCTTCTGGAGTCTCAGAGTCTTCTCGTCTTGTGGGTCACTTTGACTTTATATCGGCTTCACCTTGTGGGAGTAACAACACCTTGTCACAAAAATTCTCTGGAACTTGTTGAGTAACCTTGGCACAGGAATGCTATTTCCGATTAATACAATGTGTCCTCTGGCTCATCATACTTTTATCAGTAAAATATTAACTGGTGGCAACAATGACCCATCACCCAACAAGTATAATAGTAAAAAACCGAAGCCTGGTGACACAAGACAAGCTATCCTCAGCTCCTGACAGTCCTGTTCATCATCTAACTTTGCCATTTTAAAACAGAAGTAGAAGCGCTGAGTCGACGCCAGGTTCATACATGTTCATCTAACTGTGCAGCTGCATCTCCAGGGAGAAGGCAGGGACAGTTCATTACCGTCCCTGCCTTCCCAATCATTGTATATACAACTCTCGATGAGTGCTGTATGTACGTATCAAATTTGCAAGCGACGTGATGCAGTGGTGTCATCCCACCTCCTGCGACGCTGAGTCTCCTCGGCCAAAAGTCACTGAAGGTGTCATAGCTACAGTGCTTGGTGGGGTAATGGGAGAAGTGAGAATCTTTTAAAAAAAAACATGTCAGCTTATCTACTTAACTGCAATTCAGGTATATCTACCTACAGGTTCTTTATTTACCTAGAGGAGGCATCTACCTATATACCTAACTACAGGGCACATATACCTACCTACAAGGGCATATACCTATCTACACTAGTCACTACCACTATATGGTCACTGTATGGAGGTATTATACAGTCTGCAGAGCCTGTGCACACTGGTGTCTACCACTATATGGTCACTGTATAGAGGTAATATACAGTCTATAGACTGTGTACACTTGTACCTACCACCATATGATCACTGTATGGAGGTAATATACAGTCTATAGAGCCTGTGTACACTGGTCCATACCACTATATGGTCACTGTATGGAAGTAATATACAGTCTGCAGAGCCTGTGAAGACTGGTGGCTACCACTATATGGGCAATGTATAGAGGTAATATACAGTCTAGAGAGCCTGTGTACACTGGTACCTACCACTATATATGGTCACTGTATGGAGGTAATATACAGTCTGCAGAGCCTGTGTACACTGGTGTCTACCACTATATGGTCACTGTATGGAGGTAATATACAGTCTGTAGAGCCTGTGTACACTGGTGTCTACCACTATATGGTCACTGTATGGAGGTAATATACAGTAAGCAGAGCCTGTGTATATTCGTGTCTACCACTATATGGTTACTGTATGGAGGTAATATACAGTCTGCAGAGCCTGTGCACACTGGTGTCTACCACTATGGTCACTGTATGGAGGTAATATACAGTCTGCAGAGTCTGTGTACACTGGTGTCTACCACTATCTGGTCACTGTATGGAGGTAATATACAGTCAGCAGAGCCTGTGTATATTCGTGTCTACCACTATATGGTTACTGTATGGAGGTAATATACAGACTGCAGAGCCTGTATACACTGGTGTCTACCAATATATGGTGAGTGTATGGTGGTAATATACAGTCTGCAGAGTCTGTGACACTGGTTACCTACCACTATATGGTCACTGTAAGGAGGTAATATACAGTCTGCAGAGCCTGTGCACACTGGTGTCTACCACTATATGGTCACTGTATGGAGGTAATATACAGTCTGCAGAGTCTGTGTACACTGGTGTCTACCACTATCTGGTCACTGTATTGCGGTAATATACAGACTACAGAGCCTGTGTACACTGGTGCCTACCACTATATGGTGACTGTATGGATGTAATATACAGTCTGCAGAGCCTGTGTACACTGGTACCTACCACTATATAGTGACTATATGGAGGTAATATACAGTCTGCAGAGCCTATATAAAGATACGATCTGTGCAGGGAATATATAAATATATATATATAAAATCAAGGAAATAAATGTACCGGCCCATATGGATTAAACAATTGGCAATAATTATATATAGATACATAAATAGATCATTATGAAGCAAAATTGGATAGGGATCTGCATTGGAGCTGATACATCAAAAAACCTCCCTTTGGTATAATGCTCCTTACCTATTGGAAGGTTTACTGGAATAAAGTTAATGGATGTTATTCTAATCAATGAGGGATCCCCATTATGTTTTTCCACACAGTGACGTGACACAGCTTTCTAACATTGAGAAGATGTGAATTAATACCATTGTGAATTTTTTGTTATTATTATTATTCATGTGGTGGTGATATGTGATCATGGTGTGATGGAATTGTTCTGCCAGTATGAGGGGGTGATATATGGTCATGGTATGAAAGTTTTATCCATTCAAAAACACAACAAGGCCATACTTACAGCTCAATGGCTGAACTAAAGACTGAACAAAGTAGGAGGCAACACAGGCCCCCGTTCTACTTGAGAAAGATAAACAGGTGTTGGCAATTGCTGAGCAGTAGCTCACACAACCCACCACTAGGGGAACAATTAGATGATAAAAATTTGCACATTAAATTGATACTTGTATTATACTGTGGCTTTTCTGCATACTGGTGTGAACAGGTATCAATTTAATGTGCAGTTTTTTATCATTTAATTGTTCTCCTAGCGGTGGGGTGTGTGAGCTACTGTTCAGCAATTACCTGCAGCTGTGTATCTTTCCCAAGTAGCACTGGGGTCTGTGTTTCCTCCTACTTTGTTCTGTCTTTAGTTCAGCCATTGAGCTATACTTATGGCCTTGTTGAGTTTTTATTTAAATAATGTCCCATTTTTCTGTTATTTCTCTGTAAGTTATTATCCATTCACTATGTGGTGGTGATATGTGATCATGGTGTTGTGGTATTATTCAATCACTATGTGGTGGTGATATGTGATCATGGGGTGGTGGAATTATTCAGTCAGTATGTGGTGGTGATATGTGGTCATAATGTTTTGGTATTATTCAGTCCCAAGTGATAGTGATATGTAACCATGGTGCGGCAGTATTATTCAGTCACCATGCGGTGGTGATATATGATCATTGTGTTGGGGCATTATTCAGTCACTATGTGGTGGTGATATGTGGACATGATGTTGTGTTATTATTCTTTCATTATGTGGTGGTGCTATGTGGTCATGGTGTGGTGGTATTATTTGGTCACTATATGGTGGGTGAAATGTGGTCATGGTGTTGTCGTATTATTTGGTCACTGTATGGTGGTGATATGTGGTCATGATTTGGTATTATTTAGTCAGTATGTGGTGGTGATATGTAGTCATGGTGTGGTGGTATTATTCAGTCACTATGTTGTAGTGATATGTAGTAAGAATATTGCCATATTAATTAGTCACTGTGTGGTAATGGTATGTGTTAATGTTGTGGAGGTGTTATTCAGTCACAATTTGGTGGTGATATTCAGTCACTATTTGGTGGTGATATGTGTTCATGGTTTGTGATAATATTCAGTTACTATGTGGTGGTGATATGTAGTATTATTATTCAGTTACTATGTGGTGGTGATGTTGTCGTCGTATTATTCAGTCACTATGTGGTGGTGATATTTGGTGGTAAAATTCAGTCAATATGTGTTGGTGATATGTGGTCATGATGTGAAGGTGTTATTCAGTCAATATGTGCTGGTAATATGAGGTGATTGTGTGGTGGTATTATTCAGTCAGTATTTGGTGGTGATATGTGGTCATGGTGTGATGGTACTAAACAGTCACTATGTGGTGGTGATACGTGGTCAAGGTGTGGTGGCATTATTCAGTCACTGTGGTGGAGATATGTGATCATGGTGTTGTGGAATTATTCTGTCATTATGTGGTGGTGATATGTGGTCATGGTGTGTTGGTATTATTTGGTCCCTTTATGGTGGTGAAATGTGGTCATGGTGTTGCAGTATTATTCAATCTTTATATGTTGACATATTAATTATTCACTATGTGGTAATGGTACAGTATGTGTTCATTATATGGAGATTTTATTCAATCACAATATGGTGGTAATATGTGGTCATGATGCTGTGATATTATTCTGTCACTATGAGGTAGTGATATGTGGTCATGACGTTGTGGTATTATTCAGTCACTATGTTGTGGTGATATGTGGTCATGATAATGTGGTATTGTTCAGTCACTATGTGGTGGTGATATGTGGTCATGATGCTGTGGTATTATTCAGACACTATGTGGTGTGATATGTGGTCGTGGTGTGCTGGTATTATTCAGTCACTATGTTGTGGTGATATGTGTTCAAGGTGTTGTGGTATTATTTAGTCACTATGTGGTGGTGATATGTGGTCATGGTGTGTTGGTATTATTTGGTTTCCCCTTTTTGTGGTGAATGTGGTCAGGTGTTGCGTATTATTTTAATCTTTATATGTTGCGATATTAATTAGTCACTACGTGGTAAGGGTACAGTATGTGTTCATTATATGGAGATGTTATTCAATCACAATGTGGTGGTGATATCTGGTCATGGTGTTTTGATATTATTCTGTCACTATGAGGTGGTGATATGTGGTCATGACGTTGTGGTATTATTCAGCCACTATGTTGTGGTGATATGTGGTCATGATGCAGTGATATTATTCAGACACTATGTTGTGGTGATATGTGGTCATGATGCAGTGATATTATTCAGACACTATGTGGTGGTGATATGTGGTCATGGTGTGCTGGTATTATTCAGTCACTATGTCGTGGTGATATGTGTTCAAGGGGTTGTGGTTAATTATTTATTCCCCTATGTGTGGGTATAATGTATCAATGGTAGTGTGGGAATTATTCAGTCACTATGTCGGTGGGATGTGGTCAAGGTGTGTGGTATTTTAAATCCTATATAGTTCAATTTTGGGATTGTTTTTAGGGTGTGGGGGTATTATTTGGTACTATAGGGGGTGAAAGTGGCATGGTGTTTGGTGTTTTAAAATTTGGTCACTGTATGGTGGTGATATGTGGTTTTGGTTAAAGGTATTTTTCAGTCACTTTGTATGGTGATATTTTGGCTTGTTGTGTTGGTAAAAATTCCCATTTCCACTATGGGGGTTTTCCCATATGTAATCAGTTTTGGCATTTTTTATTTAATCCCCTTGTGGTAAAATATATGTTGTCAGGGTATTTTGTTTTATTCACCCCTTTTTTGAAGTAATTTGACTAAGAAATGTATAATAATTTGCAATATTAATTAGTCATCTGTGGTAATGGTATTGTTCAGGGAGTGGGGGTGTTATTCATATTATGGGTGATTTGTGTCCGGGTTTGGGGTTTTAAATTAAATTCCATATGGGGTGGTGATATGTGGGGAATTATTCAGTCACTATGTGGTGTTGAAAAGAAGTTTTGGTGCGGGTGGTAGTGGTCAAGGTTTGGGGGTGGTTTTTTTTAAAAAAATTTTAGTTGTGATAGGGTGGCCCATTGTATATGGGTTTATTTTTCAGTCAATTTTTAAGGAAAAGCGGGGTTTAGGGTGTATTGGTATTATTCAGTCAAATGATTGACGATATGGGTTTGAAGCATGGTTTTTTTTCAGTCACTATGGGTGGTGATATTTTTTTGGCGGTTAAAGGAAATTTTTTGGTAAAATTTGGGGGGTTAATGGAGGTTGGAGGATTTTTCCAATAATATGTGGTTTGATATTTGGGCAGGGTGGGGTTTTATTTTCCCAGTATTTGGGGTTTTTGTGTTTGGGGGTATCAAAGGGTGGTGGTTTAAAAGTCACTTTGGGGTTTGGTATTTTTATTTTGGGGAAAGGTTTTTTCATTTCATTATGTGGGTAGTTTTTAAAATTTTGGGTATGGAGGTTTTTTTCACCCCCTTTATTTTTGGTGTTTTTGTGGTAAAGGGTAGGTGGTATTTTTTTTCATAGGGTTTTGGTAATTTTTTTGTGTGGGTATAATTTTATCAATTTGGTGGTAGGGGTTCAGGTGTTGGGGTTTACCCCGGTCATATGTGGTGGTGTAGGGGTGGTTTTATCTGAAACATTATTATTGTGTTATTGGGTCATGGAAGGGGGGTGGTATTTTTCCCATTCACTATAGGGTGGATATTGGTAGGTGTTTGGAATTTTCATACTTTGAAGGGGTGATTTTTGGGGTCGGGGTGTTGGGGGAAAATTTTTTTATTTCCTTTTTGGGGTGGGGATATGTGGTATGGTGTGGGGGAAATTTGGTTTAGTCCTAGGGGTTTTGGGTTTTTGGGGTTTCCCCTTGGTTTGGCGGTATTGTTTACCCCACTGTGGGGGTTTTTTGAATTTTGGTCAGGGGGTTTTTTTGGGTATTTTTCAATCGTATGTGGGGCAATAAGGGGTTTAAGATGTTGGGGTATTTTTTGAGTATTTGTGATGGGGGAATATGTGATATGGCATTGGGAAAATTTTCATTTAGCATTTTTAAGTGATATACAACAAAGTAGAGAAATAGATTGGCCCCAGCCCAATAGAAAATTACTCCTGGAAGGGGTTTTATGGAGCCCGAGATTTCCCAAATTATGACCCCCGGAGAAAGCGTTGTTTTGGTAAAGGGCATAGGTGTGTTAGTGTTTCCCCAGGGTTTTTGCTTGCCCCCCTTTTTTTTGTGGAAAGTAATTAAAGGCATAAAAAAAGGGAACCGGAAAGTGTAAAAAATCTTCTTTTTTGAATTTTCTAGGGGTTTAATATTGAATGGGCGGTACTAAAGTACAAAGGTAACAATGTCATGAATTCATGGTGTGGAGGTTTTATTTTTAGTCCCCTATGTGGTAGTGCTTGTGCCATGATGTGGTGGTATTTTTAAGTTTTAAATTTTTGGTGGTGTTGGGCCCGGGTGTGGTGGTATTTTTCAGTCAAATTGGGGTAATATGGGGTCGGGTGGTGACTTTAATTCGGGTTTTTTATTTGATGGGGGATATGGGTTATGTGGGGTTTTGAAATATAAAATTGATGTGGCGGGTGTTATGTGTTTAAATGGTGTGGAGGTTTTTAATTTCACTTTTTCCCCCCAAAAAAAGGGGAATCTCGAAGATTTTTAGGGTGACTTTTTTGGTTTCATATATTTCTTTTTTTGCCATGGGAAAACTTAAATTACCCAGTTTTTTCCGGGAAAAACACAAAAAAGTAATTTTTTTAAAGATAACACAAAACCCTTAAACCCCTTTTTAAAAATGTTTCCCAACCTCACCTTTTAAACCCTTTCCCTATTTCTAAAGGAAAAAAATATTCCTTTTTCTTATCAAGTTGGGGAACCCCCCAAAAACCAAACAGGGAAGCCTTTATAACAGAATTTATAACCCCAAGGGGGACCCCAACCCTACCCCCGGGGCCAGTCTAAACACAAAAATTTGTCCAAAACCTCTCATGGTTGGGCCCAAAAACCCTAAACCCTCCTCTATTTTGGGAAACCCCTCTCTTAAATCCCAGTAAAACTTAACAAAAAGAAAAATAAAAAGGGTATGGGGTAAAAATTTAAACCCATTTTTTTATCACCCATTTTAAAAGTTTTAAAGGGGAAAATATAAAAAAAAGGGGAAAAAAAAATTTGTGGGGGGGAGAAACGAATTACAAACAAGAACCAAAAAAGGACAAGAAAGTGGTCAGAGTGGAATCATAATGCAGTATATGGGAAAAAGGAGTAAATATATATTAAAAACACCACTTAAACTCCCCAACTGCCCACAGATATCAATCAGACCAGTAAGATACGTCATGGATCTATACCATGTAATGAAGTATTTCAGATATAAATTCCAACATAATTAACCATGACCTTACCAGTGAGGTGATCGATAGTGACCACACTTGTCACCCCGACGTACGTTTCGCGGTATTACGCTTTTTCAAGGGGTACAGGAAGGGAAAAAAGCCGTCTAACTTAAATATTTGCCGCGTCTCTTAATGAGATATCACGGCGCAAGTGGCCCCGCGTTCGGAGGTGGAGGAGCCTCTGCCCCACTCCCGGCAATCCAGCGCGCAAGCGCATGCGCGGAATAGTGAAACTTCCGGACATGCGCAAGGCACATTATGGACGCCGAAGCAGGGAAGGGCACTCTCAACCCACCCGGCGCATGCGCACCATCTCGCAATGTTACTAGAGACTACAACAGTCTGCAATATGTGTTGGAGATATCACCCAGACTCTGGAATTGGTACTGAAAATAATGTAAGCATTTAAATATACAGTACTCCAAAATAGCAGCATAGTAGGCAGTAACACAACTATAAATAGTATAACAATGTTGCAATATATGCTGGTATTGTGGTCCAGATGACTTCGAATGATCTTAATCTTGCGGCCATATACAGAGAGATTTTCTAGACAGGAACGTCCAGTCTTGTACAACGGCAATAGATGGATAGCAATACTAATAGAGTAAAGAAAGGAAATAAGAATATAAATAAAAAAAAAAATTAAAATCCAGTACTAAAACATAACACAGAGCAAATAAAGAAGAAAAAAGACAAGAAAATATATTGTAAAGGAAAAAAAAAAAAAGGAAAAGTTTTTTTTATTATCTTTTATATATACAGTGGCACTAGGGCATAAATCAAGTATCCATATCAAAGTCCGAAAACCACATAATTACTAATCATCTTACAGGAAAGGGGCAAAATTGAGTTTCTCATTTAATCCAAATGGTGTCATTGTGTTTAAGGTGACGATCCATTTGCTTTCTTTTTGTTCTAGGATTCGCATAACATCACCACCCCTTATTCCCAAATGTACTTAATCAATTCCACAGAATTTAAGTTTGCTTGGGTCGCAACCATGGTACCTTAGGAAGTGTCTAGAAGTTTTTTTTTAGTTGAGATACATTTTCCCCACTTGTTTAGCCATTGAGATGTCTCGAACGTGTTCCCGTACCCTGATTTTTAGCTCTCGGCTAGTTATACCGATATATATTTTAGAACAGGGGCACTGTGCCCAATAAATAACGTTCTTAGTGTTACATGTGATGTAATGTAATATCTTAAAAATCTCGGGTTCCATCTGATGTTTAAAGTATTAGTGCGGATCATGTTGCAACATGCGACACAATTACCGCACGAAAAAAACCTTGTTTTGGGTCCACGAGTGCTAAATGGGTTAACGGTGTGAAACAATGTGATGACTTTAAAAATTGGGTCCTTAAATTTGTGACCTCCTTGATGTCATTAACGGATAATCGGAGATCTCCTTTGCCAGGACCGGATCAGTTTTTCAACACCCCCCAGTGTTTAGATAAAATCCCCCGTAAATTGGACCACTGTTGATTGTATGTAGTGATAAACCGAATATTTGCATCTGATTTTTTCTTTGTTTGTTGGAGAAGTTGATTTCTAGAAAGTTGTTTTTGCCCGAAAGATATGCTCTTTTGATAATCCTCTTACTGTATCCCACTTCTACAAAACGTTCTTTAAGATCACTAGCTTGAAGTTCAAATTTAGAATCTTGGGAACAAATGCGCCGCATGCGCAAAAATTGACCTGTAGGGATAGCTCTAATGGTCGCAGGGTGATGGAATGATGAAGCATATAGTAGTGAATTAACTGATGTAGTTTTTCGATAAACATCAGTTTGAATCATGTTGTCCTTATCTATCTCAATGGTCATATCAAGAAATTCAACACTTTTCAAGTCCGACTTAAATGTCAGTTTAATATTGTATGGATTATCATTTAAATCTGACATAAATTTAGTTAGTTGAGAAGGTAATCCATGCCATAAAAACAGCACGTCATCTATATATCTTACCCAACATTGGACATGCTCTGTTTACGTCATCGTGAAAAAATCTGGCGTTCCCCATACACCAAAAACAGATTTGCATACGCTGGAGCGCAAGCTGCGCCCATCGCCATCCCTGGCACTGGACATTAAAATTGTTTCCTAAAACACAAATAAATTGTGTGTAGGACAAACTTTCAAAAAGTCCAAAATAAGTTGCCAAGTTCTGGCGTCTGGCCACTGGATTGAGAAAATACTCTACTGCTCTCCAGACTGTCAGATGACGGATGCTGGTATCCAACGACTCTACATCTGCTGTTACAAAGATATTCCAGGCTCCACATTGATCCATCAAGCCGCCCGAAGGACATACCGTCCGTGTCATGAACATATGATGGTAGTAGTTCCACCCATGCTTAAGGTAGTAGTTCTATAAATCTACATTCAGGATCTGATAATCCTCAATCCAGACACATTCCGGCGTCCCGGCGGACTGACTGGGATCCTTGTGATCTTAGGCACGAATATAAGGTAGGTATTATTTGGGAAATTTAACCATCAAATAGTCAGGCATTTTCTTGTTGATAATGCCTTGATCAAAGGCCCTATCAACCAAATCAGCTAGTTCATTAGAAAATCATGGATGGGAATTATACGAGATTGACCTACGTAGGAGTCGCGAGTTGTCGAAGTGCTCTCTTTCCGTAATTTTTTCTTTCAAATGCCAGATTCATATATTCCCTCCCTTGCCGCTGGTATTAAAAAAAGGGGGAACCCCACCGAAAAAAAACATTAGTCATCTGATTGTAATTCCTTCAATGCAATTCTCTGTGCATATGATAGATTATGTCTAACCACAATTTTTTGATAGTTTTTTCATATCTGAAACTACCAATCTCATAAAGATTTTCCCCACTTGTGACACAGGGACAAGGAGGGAACCTAGACGATCTGGGACAAAGATGTAGTGGAAGTTAACACTGGTATGGGAATCACTTTGTTCAACAATAAATCCTCCAAAATGGAAATAGCATTTTTTTCTCCTCCTCCTCAAGTAGAAAACATGTCACTACTTCCGTAATTGGCATGAAATTTTCCTCAAATCAACTTTCTTGCAAAAATGATGGGCAAGTCTTTCAAGCTGTGGAAAAAATAAAAGAATTAGTTGGTGAAAGGTAGTCCAAGACCAAAACTTCTTCCGTGCCTTAGATAGGAACACATGGACGATAAATAATTACCTTCAATTTTGTTGTTATTGGAACTATTGACCTTCCTCGAGGAGAGGGAACCTAACTACGTCCCTGTTGGTTTTACCTTTTTAACTTTGTCCGTGGTTGAAGTTATGTCCTGACATTATTGCCATGATCATTTTGTCTCTAGACATACATGACTGTCTTGGTGCTCGTATGGAAACATAGATCCTGAGCTGGAGCGAGACCGTTGATCGAGTTTTATTGTCCTTCTCCATCTAATATAACCTTCCCCGCTGTAGGTCACTTATATCTCTTTGGGAGTCGTTTTTAGATTTGTATCACAGATTTCTTTTCCCATTTGGTCAAATCCTTGTCCAGTTCACAATTTAAATGCATCTAGTGCCTCGCAGAGACATCAAAATCCTCATTTTGGCCTTGAACCTTCTGACAATTTTGTCATTTCAATATTTTCTAATGTCGTACCATTCAATTGGATTAGTAACTCCATAAAACCACTTGAGCATTTATTGGACAAATCCTCCCATTTATTCTTAAACGATTGGCCCCAGTCCAATAGTAATTACTCCTGGAAGTCGGTTATGGAGTCCGCAGATATTCAAATATATAGATCCCCGGAGAAAGCGTCTGATGACGTGAAACGGTCATAGGCTGTGTTAGTGCACTCCATCGACTGTTTGCTACAGTGTGCCCGTATTATGTGGAAAGTTGAATAAAGGTCTATAGAAAAAGGAACCGGTAAGTGCTGCAACAATTCTTCTATTTTGCAATGTTCTAGTGATATATAGTTAGAATGTGGCGGTACTATCTAGTCACTATGTAACAATGTCATGCATTCATGGTGTGGAGGTGTTATTCAGTCACTATGTGGTAGTGCTCTGTGCTCATGATGTGGTGGTATTATTAAGTCATTATGTGGTGGTGATATGAGGTCATGGTGTGGTGGTATTATTCAGTCACTATGTTGTGGTAATATGAGGTCATGGTGTGGTGGTATTATTCAGTCACTATGTTGTGGTAATATGAGGTCATGGTGTGGTGACATTATTCAGTGATTATTTGATGGTGATATGTGGTTATGATGTTGTTGTATTATTCAGTCGCTATGTGGCTGTGTTATGTGATTATGGTGTGAGGTATTATTCACATATTCTCCAAAAAAATGGGAATCTCGCAAGGGAATAGAGTGACTTTTGATCACTATATTTACTATTGCCATATCAACTTATACTCTATCAGTTTCTCTATCTGTAAAACACCAAAACGTAACTTAATGTTATGTAAAACACTTAACCAGCTACACCCACTATTTTAAAAACCTGTTTCTATCCTACACCATTAACCCTGTCTCCCTACTTCTGACGGAGGAATAGCTTCCTTTTCCTAGTATCAAGCCTGGTGGAACACCAACTACAAACAGGAAACCTGTATATATACAGCCATTTACTAACTCAAAGAGGGATCCCACAAGCCTAACCACCCTGGGCAGCGCAATAAACACAAAATATTTGTCCACACTCTCCTCATTCCGGTAGGCATAAACCATTCTAAAGCCTCCTCTCATATTGGAACCCCTCTCTTAAATCACAGTATACTAAACCAAAAATAAAACATAGAAGATTAGGGTATAAATATAACATGTTCTCAATCAACACTTGTAAAAGTAGTATAGTATAAATATAAACAAAAAAAGTGGAAAAAAATGATGGTGAGGAAAACAAGAATTACAAAACAAGAACCAAAAAAGACAAGAAAGTGGTCAGATGGAATCATAATGCATATATGGGAAAAAGGAGTAATATAGTATTAAAAACACCACTTAAACTCCCCAACTCCCACAGATATCAATCAGACCAGTAAGATACGTCATGGACTATACCATGTAATGAAGTATTTCAGATATAAATTTCACAAAATTAACCATGACCTTACCAGTAAGGTGATCGATAGTGACCACACTTTCCACCGCCGACGTACGTTTTCCCGGATAATTACACGCTTTTTCAAGGGGTACAGGAGTGGGAGAAAGCCCGTCTAACTTAAATAGTGCCGCTCCTCTTAATGAGATACTCACGCGCAAGTGGCCCGCGTTCGGAGGTGGAGGAGCCCCTCTGCCCCCACATCCGCAATCCAGCGCGCAAGCGCATGCGCGAAGAATGAAACTTCCGTCATGCGCAAGGAACATTATGGAGACGCCGCAGCAGGGAAGGCACTTCTCAACCCCCGCGCCGCATGCGCACCATCCCTCGCATGGTTACTGAGTGACTACAAACATTCTGCACTACGTGGTTGGAGATATCACCCAGACTTCGGAATAGGTACAGAAAATTAATGTAAGCATTTAAATAAACATACTCCTAAATAGCAGCAAGTAGGCAAGTAACACAAACTAAATAGTATAAAACAATGTTCAATATATGCGGGTATTGTGGTCCAGCATGAACTTCGAATGCTTTAACTTGGCGGACCATATACAGAGAGATATTCTAGACAGGATAAACGACCCAGTTTGTACAACGCAATAGATGGATAGGCAATACTAAAAGGAGGTAAAGAAAGGAAATTAAGAATATAAAAAAAAAAAAAAAAATTAAAAACCCAGTACTAAATACATAAAACACAGAGCAAATAAAGAAGAAAATAAGACCGAGAAAATATATTGTAAAGGAAAAAAAAAAAAAGGAAAAGTTTTTATTAATAATCTATTTATATATACATGGCACTAGGGCATAAATCAAGTATCCATATCAAAGTTCCAAGAACCACAATAATTAACTAATCCGCTTACAGAAAGGGCAAAATAGAGTTTCTCTTTAATCCAAATGGTGTCAGGTGAAGGTGACGAGCCATTTGCTGTCTTTTTGTTCTAAGGATTCGCATCACTCACCACCCCTTATTCCAAATGTACTAAATCAATTCCACAGAATTAAGTTTGCTAGGACGCAACCATGGTACCTTAGGAAGGTCTAGACTGTTTTTAGTTGAGATACATCTTCCACTTGGTAAGCATTGAGATGTCCAACGACACAGTGTTCCGGACCCTGATTTTTAGCTCTTCGGCTAATTTATAAAACCGTTATATATTTTAGATCAGGGGCACTGTGCCCAATAAATAACGTTCTATAGTGTTACATGTGATGTAATGTAAATATCTTAAAATCTCTCGGGTTCCATCTCCTTTTTAAATGTATTAGTGCGATCATGTTGCAACCTTGCGACACAATTACCGCAACGAAAAAACCTGTTTTGGTCCACGCGTGCTAAATGGGATACGGTGTGATACATGTGATGACTTTTAACTAATTGATCTCTTAAATTGGTGACCTCCTTGATGTCATTAACGGATAATCGAGATCTCCTGTTGCCAGAACCGATCAGTTTTTCAACACCCCCCCATGTTTAGTAGATAAAATCCCCCCCCGTAAAATGGACCACTGTTGATTGTATGTAGTGATAAACCGAATATTTGCATCTGAAATTTTTTCTTTTGTATTGTTGGAGAAGTTGATTTCTAGATTAGTTTTTTTTTTGCCCGATGATATGCACTCTTTTGATAATCCTCTTACACTGTAATCCACGTTCTAATACAAAACGTTCTTTGAGGTCCACTTGCTGAAGTTCAAATTTAGAATCTTGGAACAAATGCGCCGCATGCGCAAAAATGACCTTAGGATAAGCTCTAATGGTCGCAGGTGATGAATGATGAAGCAAATAGTAAGTGAATTAACTGATGTAGTTTTTCGATAAACATCAGTTTTGAATTCATGTCGTCCTTATCTACTCAATGGTCATATCACAGAAATTCCAACACTTTTCCAAGACCGACTTAAATGTCAGTTTAATATTGTATGGATTATTCATTTAAATCGACACATAAATTTAGTATTGAGAAGTAATCCATGCCATAAAAAAACAGCACGTCATCTATATATCGTACCCCAACATTGACATGCTCTTTACGTCATCGTGAAAAATCTGGCGTTCCCAATACACCCAAAAACAGATTAGCATACGCTGAGCGCAAGCTGCTCCCATCCCGTCCCTGGCACTGGACATAAAAATTGTTCCTAAACACACATAAAAATTTTCAGGACAAACTTCAAAAGGTCCACATAATTGCCAAGTTCTGCGTCTAAGGGCCACTGGATTGGGAAAATACTCCCTACTGCCTCTCCAGACTGTCATGATGACGATGCTGGAATACAACGACTCTACACAGCTGTTACAAGAGATATTCAGCTCCACATTGATCCCATCAATCCGCCGAAGGACATCCGTCCGTTCTCACAGAACATAATGATGGTAGTAGTTTCCACCAGTGGCTAAAGGTAGTATCTATAAAATCTACATGGCAGGACTCTGATAAACCTCCAATCCAGACACCGATCGGGCCGTTCCCGGCGGACTGACGGGATCCTTGGGATCTTAGGCAAGAGATATAAGTAAGGTATTTTTGGAAATTTAACCATGCAAATATCATTGCATTTCTTTTGATAATCCTTGATCAAAAGGCCCCTATCAACCAAATCAGCTAGTTCTTTAGAAAAACTTATGGATGGGATTATACGAGGATTTTGACCCTACGTAGTTTTGTCGCAATTTGTCGAAGGCCTCTCTTTCGTAAACTTTCCAATTGGCCAGATCACTATATCCCTCCCTTGTCCGCTTGGGTTTATAAGACGACAGTAGTCATTGAAATGTAATTCCTTCAAATGCATTTCTCTGGGCATATGAGAGATTTATGTCACCACAATTTTTTTGATAGTTTTTTTCATACTAAACTAAAAAAAAAAAACCCAATCCTCATAAAGATTTCCCACTTGGGGACACAAGGACAAGGGAGGGAACCTAGACGATCTGGGACAAAGATGTAGTGGAGAGTTACCTGGTATGGGATCACTTTGTTCTCAACAATAAATCCCTCCAAAAATGGAAATCAGCATTTTTTCTCCTCCTCAGTAGAAAACTTGTCACAACTTCCTTTATTGGCATGTAATTTTCTCAACAATCAACTTTCTTTCTTGCAAAAAGATGCAAGGTTCTTTTTCAAGCTGTGAAAAAATTAAAAGAATTAGTTGGTGAGGAAGGTGATCCAAGACTCAAAAAAACTCTTCCTGTGCCTTAGATAGGACACATGAACGATAAATTCAGTTACCTATCAATTTGTTGATAAATGGAAGTATTGACTTCTCGGGGAGGAAGAACTCTACTACTTTCCTGTTGGTTTTTCCCTTTTTTTTTCCGTGTTGAGGTATGTCCTGGACATTATTCCCATACATTTTGTCCAACACATGACTACTTGTAGTGTTGAGCGATTTTTTCGAAAAGTTGAAACGGAAAGGGTTTTTTATGGTGATGAAATTCCAGATCAGCGAAATTAAGGTTAAAACTGTGCACATCTTTTAAAAACGCCCCTTTTTTCGGCGCTTCCCTGAAATTTTTGGGGGCGGCCGAAATCAATTTACAGAATAGACGTAGATGTGTGTGCACGTCAGACGGGGATTAATGGTTGCGATGGCTGGAAAAATCAAAACCCCCATTTTACATAGAACACTTTTTCCGTTTCAGCCCAGTGCTCTCACGTCTAAAGGGGAAGGACCGCGCTCTGCCTGGGCCAAACAGCTCAGCAAAAATTAGTCTATTTCGCACAGAAAAACCTCTACTATTACGGGATCCTTCCCAAATTTTAAAGTTTAGATTAGAGATTTAACATTTTTTTAGTTGCTAGAGTTTTTTTAAAGCAGCATCACCGCGTAAAATCACGCGGGGGGAGCGGGGGGGGGGGGGGCCCCCGTGGCGAACACAGACAAGCCATCTATAAAGAACACTGGGGTAAAGTTCACCAAGACATAGTGAGACATTTTATGGAATATCTTATATTAAACGTTTGCTATTTAAAATTTCCTGGTATTGGCAGCCTGAACTTACAAAGTCCAACTGCCTCGTTAACACTTAATTTCTAATCAACAACACATGGGGCAACTCGGCATTTAGGCATGTAAATGGTCAAGACAATCACCTCAGTTCAAACCCAGCTCATATGGGGAAAAAGGGATTGAGTGCCCCTTTTAACGTGGGAGGTTGTTGGTGCCAAAGGGTTGGGCGAGTAAACAAAACTGCGACTCCTGGGATTTTCACGCACAACCATCTCTAAGGTTTTCAGAAATGGGCCAAAAAAAAAAAACATCCATGAGCGGAGCCTGGGGGAAAAAGCCTTGTTTGATCCAGAGGTTTAAAGGGGGAAATGGGCAACTGGTTCAGCTATAGAAAGGAAAAAAGTGACTCAAAAGCCACCCTTACAACCAAGGGAGGCAAAGACTCCGAACCACAGTACGGCGAGCTTTGAGGCAAGGGCTACAGCAGCAGAAACCACACCGGGGCCACTCCTTTCAGCAAGAACAAAACAGGCCCAATTTTCCCAAGCTCATCGAAATTGGGGCAGTAGAAATTGGAAAAACGTTCCGGTCTAATGATTCTCGATTTCTGCGGACATTCGATGTAGGGGGAAATTTTTGGCATCAACAACATGAAAGCATGGATCCATCCTGCCTTTTATCAACGGGTTTAGGTGGTGGGTGGTGTATGGGGGGGGGGAAAAATTTTTTGGCACTCTTTGGGCCCCTGGGAACCCAAATTTAGCATCGTTTCAACACCTTTCTGAAACATCCACAAGAATTGAGCATTCTGAAGGGAAAAAAGGGGGCCAACCCTTATAGCATGGTGTACCTAAAAAAAGGGCCGGTGATAATTGGAAAAAAAC
>JAODAL010022849.1:0-63860 GCA_025379985.1 Phyllomedusa bahiana | reverse complement strand
TAAGGGAAGAATAGGGGACTTGATGGGGGATAAAGGGCTTTTTCAGTGGTCTAGTAATGGATGCCATATACTGGCTTTTACATGTTCCATAAGCAAAAAAATAAGTATGCCACACAGTAAACATTTTTATACTGTATGGCTCTGTATGAAATAGCACAGAAGATTGTACTATTTCATGCAGCAAATAATTTTGAAAAAACGCAAAAAAAAAAAACAGCGAAAGGGGCCAAAATGACACTTTTTTGGCCACTATTGGGGTTCACCATATAGGGGGGGTGTTATAATGAAAATTATATACTACTTCTTTGGAATGAAAATAGCCTTACAATAATGCAAACCTATAGTGTTAGCTAGAAGCAGTAAACTTTAGTTCTGTAGGTCTTGTTATCGGACTTTCATATGGTTTTCCGAGCTACGTCTGACCGATGAGTCCTGTTTCACAACATATATTGCAATAGCTGCCAGTGTATGCAGATACTAGCCAAATTGCCCAGATATATTTGCTAATCGCGTTGTGACAAATGTTTACCACAGTATCTGGCTAGAAAATACATAAAGAAAAATTTGCAAAAACCCCTTTTGATGGACTTATCCAGGGTTTATTAGGAAAACCATACAATGGATCGCGAACATGAAACAAACTGGCAAAGTAACACTCATGTCCACTAAGAAATGAATTCACACATTATTTGACTAAAGATTATTTTCCCCAATAAACAACATATAACTTTAAAAGACCCTACTCCCAGGGGAAAGGGTTTTTAAAACTCATGTGCACAAATAACGACTTGTCCCCACGACAGGGTTTTCAGGCGGTTTCCATTTAAAAACCCGCGAAAACGACGTCAACCTTTTACTTTATTTAAATAGAAAACAGTTCAGCATCCCCCCTGCACAATTTTGGGGCCGGGTGGTTTTTCACACCGCCGCGTTTCCCAAAAACTTTCCCCACCTCTGGAAACACTGCCCCCCAAAACCCCAACTCTCCCCCACTCTACCACTTCAAAGCAACCGAAAAACCCCTTCTTCAGGATTCCTAAACCTTTCAATAACCCGCTGCCACGTACTTAAAAACCCCACAAACGTCTGCCCCTCCTCCCGTCTCTTCCCCCCTCCTTGTAGATGTAACTTCGCGGGCAGGGCCTCCTTCCCCCTCGTACCCGTTATACTTTAATCATTGCATTTTTGACCACTTTAATATTTTATGGACCCCCCCCCCCAAATGTACGCGCCATGGAACAAGGCGCTTTAAAAATAAATATAAAAAAATAATAAAAAAAATAAAAAAATAATAATTTAATAACTGTTCATTCTTCCCCCTTATTTTTTGACAGAACATGAACATGTGGGTGCGAAGGGGGACAGTTTGAATCTGCAACCAAAAGCCATCCCCCTGCGTGCCAAAAAAAGACAAAATACCAGTCGGATAATCCGACTGTTATTTTGTCTTTGCTGCGTAAACGCACCCTAAGGAACCTTACCCACAACTTCATTAGACAACAACAATGGCATAATAGATAAAAAGTAACATAAAAAATTGCTACAGCAAACATGAAGGCATCAGGAACATCCTTCATATTCTCAAAATAGTATTATGTTTTAATGTGTTCAGTGTCTTGTAAAATTTAGATATTTATTTAAAGCGCCAATAATTTCAGAGTGATGGAATAAATCCAGAGTCATCCAAAATTGTAGCACAAAGCTGTCTCGTAATCTGGAAAATCAACATATGAGCAGAAAGCCGAGAAGGCACAATTTATTAGGGTACGTTTGAACAGATTGGATCCGCTGTGGATTTTCTGGAGCAGATCTGCAGAATAGAACCTGCAGCTTTAAAGGGGTTGTCTCACTACAAAGATTAGCTTTCAACATTTTGGGATCACTTAATGAAGACGTTTTCCAAATATATTGATTTGTTCATCTTTTTTCGTTAAGGAGCTACAAATGATTTTATCACCTTCTGAGGAATCTCAGGTTTCCCAAGTGACCGACCTGTGTACTCCTTCTCCCCTGCTGTTTGTTATATCTGATAGCAGGGAGTTACATCATCACACAGGTCTTGGCAGGCAGTGAGAACTTCTCTGTTATCTGATCTTTCAGACAAAAGACAGTAATTACTCTGTTTACATTATCTTAGAAGCTTCTGAGGACCTCAGAGAAGGTAATTTATTTAATCTAGACTAGTAAACAGAGAAGTCTGAATACATAGAGCTCATATTCGAATTACAGACAGCTTGACCAGGAAGTGACAGAGCAAAACAGCATTATTTCATTCATGCATCCTATGAAATTTTGAGATGAGACAACCCCTTTAAGGTAACTTCAAGGTAGTTTCAGACTCGCACTGCCTGGTTAGGCTGTGGGTGGTTCTATAGCCGTAATTAGCATATTTAGCTCCTCTATAACAAGCTGAACATTACACGGACATAAATGCAGGAGATTTAATCTCGAGTAAATAAAGCTATAGAGCTCGAAAGAGTGAAAAAAAGTGCTTATCAAAGATAAACAATCTAATATCAATAGAGATAAAGACTCTGCTCCATCTGACCATGGTGATGTCACTCCCTGCTCTCTGTCTAGTCAGGAAGGGAGATATTGATGGGAACCTAGAGACAGGGCAATATCAAAAGTATCTAAAGCAATGTATTTAGTAAAAGTTTTCATTTATCTTTCCCTACATGTTAAAAGCTAATCATTTTAGTAAGAAAACCCCTTTAATGCTGTAAATCCACACACATTTTGCTGTGGATTTGTTACAGATTTTATTTTGCAATAAATTTGTAACAAAATCTACACCAATTGCTTCAGATTTACAGCATTGCAGCTGCAGATTTTGTTCTGCTGCTCCATTTAAGCATAATCTTAGGAAGAATCACCTTATATTGATTTCGCAGCATCTATGCCCAAAAACATCTTTGCATGCAAAATTACATTTTTTCAAAACATTTAGGGCGACATGTTTGAATTCTGGCGCTGATAGACCAGAATTCTAAATTGCATTAAGCTAGTATAGACTGCACCAGAATGTATGACCCTGTTCTTCTCCAGGTCATACATACAGGTGCAGTCTAGTGCCAGTACGACAACTGAGGCTCAGGCAGACCACCTTTAACTTGGTCTGGCTGGTCTGTTTGCGCCAAAGTTATGGCATCAAAGAATCATAAATGTGTCTACTTCTACTAATGTGGTGTGACGCCCCCAAAACGCCCCAAAAAATTGGTGCCAGAAAAATTGTCTAAGGACAGGTAAAGAGGCCGTTATTTTGGAGTACGCCTGTTCATACATCTGTAGAACTGGTCTATTACAGCTTTTTGAGGCCAGAATTCTAGCATAGCCCTGTTCATACATGTCGCCCTTAGTGTTATGACCTACTAAAATAATCTTTTATCATACAATTACTTTTTTTACATGAAAAAGTTGGATATATATGCCTCACCATAAGGTCCTCACCTGTATGGCCTTCACTTGTGGTATCTGTTGAGATACCTTAAAAAATATGTCCATGATGGAGCCATAAGAATCTCCAGGGAAAACTTAGTCTTCTTTAGGTTGGTCAACCACTTTTATATGTATAAAAAGTGGTTAGAAAGTAGAGCAAACATAAACCAAAAGAGACTCCATATCCCATATAGATTCCTATGGGCCTGTCATGGCCCCACCCCACCTGTTGGGATAACTTTTTCAAGGTAACTTGATGGATACTAATGATGGAGACCAAAAATGTGATGATAATGAGACCTTAGTTACTAAACATTTGGAGAAAAACAAAAGGATTAATATAACAATTTCTTTTTGGTGTAAATTAAAACTTTAAACATTTTAAGAAGCCTGTTTTTATTGCTTAATATAGTAAATAAGAAGCAATAGATCCTGTTATTTTGTTCTACAAAGACCTGTGTCTCCATTGTAATAAACAACAAAGTCTGTGTCCTCTAAGGGCGCGTTCACACGGCACAGGACAAATAGCGGCCGGTTTCGCGCCCGTCCCCACGGCCGCGGGGGGGACGGCTTTTCTCCGCGATGAGCAGAGAACAGCCCTCCCCCCTCCCATTGAGCAGCACATCTTCCGTCCGGAAACCGGACGGAAGATTGTGTATGTTCAATGTTTTGCCGCCGGACCGCCGGCGGCAAAACCACCGGCGGAAAACCCGTGCAGTGGGGGCTGCTGCACAGGGTTTTTCCATCTAGAGCACAAATGTGCTCATTTTCGGCCGGTTTTTCAGGCGGTCTGCAAAACCGCAAACCGGCCTGAAAGCGGCCGAAAACTGTGCCGTGTGAACATGGCCTAAGAGGGGCAAACCCTCCAAAACAGCTGTCTACAGATAGGTGACTCATCCTAATGGAAGGGTTCCTGGCTTGGCTAAAAACCCTAAAGCTCTTAAATGGGGTGGATGCTATCTTCAAAAAATGGCACCAGAGATGTTGCTCTATTGTATAGTGTGATGAAGTGGTCATACTCCCTTCCATCTGTTCTATAGTGTCTGCTAATGAGACACATGTCATACAGCTCTGCATATGAGCTGTGGAAACAAAACTACAGGAAATCAATACTTATTACAAAGTTTTAATTAAGATACACTGATACTAAAAAAATGTTGCAGGGACCTAATCACTTAAAGGGAATATGTCGCCAATTTTTTTTACTTATTAAATCAAGCCCCTGATCCATATGCTTTTCCTCCCAGTCGTTTTTATTTCCTGATTATAGATTTCTCTATTCGGCCGTCTATATATGATTGTGGGGAAGACATTGCTTGCACTGCTTTAACAGCAGTCAGAGAGATACTTTACAGCAGCTTCATGCCCATAGGATTCTTAAGACAGATTCTGTCCCATAGATTTGTATAGGAGAGTTTTCACTGTATAGGGAGGGGAGAGGGGGAGCAGTGACATCTCCTCTTGTGACTGGTGGATCCTGTGTTATCTGTACACAATGGTGTCTCCTTTCAGTTTGACCCTGGTTTTACTGGTAATGAGCAGACACTGCTGAAAAGCTCTCTAAACAGAACAGGAAGTGTCAGGTGATTATTAGGCTTAGTGGCCAAAGTGAAAACTGCAGGACTTAAGAATTATTTAAAAAAATATTGAAAGTGATCTGGAAAATTAAAAAAAAAAACATAACCAAAAATTCCTACAAAATGTGTTTAACATAAAAATGTGAGTTAAACAATAAGTCATTTTTTGATGACACATTCCCGTTAAAGGGGTCTTCCAATTAGCACTTTTCAGCAATACAGGTCAGCTCAAGCTAGCTATGAACTAATCGTGTTACAGAATAAGGGTATGTTCACACGGCATATTGAGACCGTGTGAAAATACGTTTTTAGATATGCGATTGGATCCGTCTGTCAGACCCTAAACGGACCCAAACATGTATCTAATAATGAGCAATGTGATTTACATTGCTTTTACTGTGAAACACGCATCGACGTTCCCACGTCCTTCAGATCCGTTCCAAGAATTGACATGTCAATTCTTGGTTCGAAAAACGCAGCAGGCGCCCTATTTAAAAACTATACGGTGCGATCCTGCTGCATCCAACACGCATCCAATCCCGCAGCTGCGTGTTGGATACGTGTTGGATAAGTTTAGGATCCGATCGCCGCTGCGTTTTTGGATGCGATTTTCGGATCCAAAAACGCAGTGTGAACCCCTAAGAAGAGACTTTTTTGCGGCTGTCTGCCTCATTTATTTCTATGGGAGTTTCAAATGTACTCAGGACTCCCACAGAAATGAATGAGGAAGAATGCCACAAGCTCCACCCTCCTCACTGTGTAACATGGTCAGTTCATAATCGGCTTGAGCCAACCTGAAATATTGAAAAGTGCTAATTGGAACAGCCCTTTAAGTTACACAGCAGCCCCACCCCTCTTAGGCCGTGTTCACATGGCTTATTCCCGACGGATTTGTGAGCCGTATTGAGCTCACAAATCCGGCGTGAATAAGGGGCGGGACGGGGCGGGCCGGAGCGCGGCGGGGGCGCCGCTCCCGGCCCCATAGACAATGCATTGTTTACGGCGAGTACGCGCCGTAAATAATGTGCATGTCACTTCCTCCCCCCGCCACGGATTCGCCGAGCGGGGAGGAGCGACGGAATCCACTGTTCTCTGTGAGAACAGTGGATTACCGTAATTACTCCGACGGATTGGCGCCGTACTGAAGCGCAAATCCGGCGCGGAGTACGGCGCCAATCCGTGCCCAAATAAGCCGTGTGAACGAGGCCTTAGGATCCTGAAGCTCCAGGTAGTTGGATACCACTGTTCAAGAAGTGATAGCATATTGCTAATATACTGATGGGCAAACCCCTTAAAACCTCTGTGTATAATGAAAAGACAAAATGAGTCAATGTGCCTAAAAGATTCTCTTGATATTTTAGTTTCCGTCCACAAGGCATGGTTTCTTAGTCGGATCTTCAGACGGTTTATGGATTTAGAAACCGTCCCCATAGACTTTACTAGAAAATCAGTTCTTTAGTTTACACTGAACTGATTTTCAGCTGAAAAACTTGGAGCATACACAATCTTCCGCCGGGTTTTCAGGCAGAAGATGTCCAATTCAATGGTTAAAGGGAATGGAGAATCCGTAAACCGCAGACAGAACCATCCCCCAAAATCGTTCAAAAGACGACAAGATACTGGTCGGATTCTTATACAGAATCCGACCGGCATTTAACATATGACATCTTTAAGGTACATCTGTATCAATCATTACAAATTCACGTCATATTGTGGTGAGTGACATTTTCTCATAAATCAGGAGCTGTTGTATGCATATGGCTCACGACTGGAACATCGCTTTTCTGTTTTATTTTTATTGTGTTCTGTAGATAACCTAAAATCCATCACTGTACATAGTTGATTCCCTCCCCCTAAAAACAGTGCCCCAAGAATATAAGAATATAATCAGTTGAGCTGCTGTGACATTGTTGTTTCTAAGCCTGCTTATGGATAACAAATCCACATAGGATATTAGCGCTAAACTGACAGCAGACAATAAGGTAGGCTACAGTTCTCATTACATTTATGGCATTTGTTAAAAGGATGTCCATCGTCCATATGTTCCCACTGTAAAAGAGTATATATGCTGAAGGTATGGTTTTTAATAAATGCCATCATATTGGATAATTTAGTCTACTCAGTTATTTCATTTTTTTTTTGTGGTATACTTAAAGGGGTTGTCTCACTATCAATTCATCCTACTTCAGTCCTGTTTTTTCGGTTTCATTTTTGAATTCAGTGTTTACTGGCTTCTACTGGATTGCAGTGATGAGCTGTTGAGGACACCAGGTCTGTAGCTATAGCGACCAGGGCTGACAGCCTTTCAGGAACGATCCAATAGGTCTGTAGCAAAAGCGATCTGAGGAGCTGATGCAGCCCATACAAGAGGGGATGTCTAAGACTAGGTAGGACAATGTTAATGGACACACATTACCAAGTGACTTGTCTTTGCAAGATCTTTAACATAAAAAGCAATCCTTGTAAGGTTGACATATATGATTGTGCACTCCATAATGCGGAGCCCTCAACTACAGGGCTCTTCTCTGTTATCTTGCACCTATTGTATGATTGTTACATGTGTTTATGGTATTCGACCTTCAATAAAGCTTTTTTTAGAATTTAAAAAAAAAAAGCAATCCTTGTAGTGAGACAACCCCTTTAAATCAGCCGGACAAAGGCCAGAAAAGCACTCTTGGGCTAATATAACTATCGACACATTTAGTGTATAGGCTTTTCCAAACAAGCACACCAAATATACATTAGAAATATGATGTGAATATAGCCTGTATCAATCAATGTATGTCTAGCAGTCCATCAGCTTGGCACACTAAGGCTGTGTTCACACGGCTTATTCCCGATGGATTTGTGCGCCGTATTGAGCGCACAAATCCGCCGTGAATAAGGGGCGGGGCGGGGGCGGAGCGCCATAGACAATGCATTGTTTACGGCGCGTCCCCGCCGTAAATAATGTGCATGTCACTTTCTCCCCCCGCGGCAGATTTGCCGAGCGGCGAGGAGCGACGGATTCCACTGTTCTCTATGAGAGCAGTGGATTACCGTAATGACAGGGACGGATTGGCGCCGTACTGAAGCGCAAATCCGGCGCGGAGTACGGCGCCAATCCGTGCCCAAATAAGCCGTGTGAACGAGGCCTAATGCTAGAATCAGATACACCCATCCCCCATCCTGGAATCATTGACACTGCTTAAGGCTGTGTCTACACAGTACGCGAAAACTGTTGGATTTTTGGCGGCTTTAGTAATTTGAAACCGCTGAAAATCTGACCGTTTATCCAGCCTATAGACTTTAATAGAAAAAAATACCTGCAGTCTACACAGGTCATTGTATTAAGCATGTTTTCTGGCGCCGGTGGATTTAGGTACATGTTTTCCCATGCAATGGGCTGACGGCACAAAAACGAGAAACAACCATGGTCTTTGCAAATACAGTGACAAAAAGCACGATTGTGCATTGCAAAAAAATGATCCGTTTTCCGACGGCTTTTGTCCGATGCTGTGTGGACCTAGCCTAATTATGGATGTGCTACTGTTTAGTCCTAACATAAAATTAAACAAGATCCTCACCTCTTATTCTTACGCTGATAGCTGACATTGGACAAGTACAAGTCTAGATTCTGTAAGATATTGGCACTTTATAACATGCTCAGTGATACTGTGGATCTCAGTGATACCGATGTACACAGCTTTCTTACTTTTGTCAGGTTAAACCACAGTTCCCAAAATGTTTTTTTAAATAGTTTTAGTGATTAAAAAAAAAATGTAAATACATATGTGGAGCACAAATGCACTGCACAATACACGGTGAATGAACATTGTAGCATAAGTGAAGTAAATGAATGGAGTAAGTGGTTAGCAGGTCAACCTTTTACATTCCAAGCAGCTTCATACTTTGTTTCCCTTCCATATTTAATAGGAAAGCACTGGAATAACTTCCTACACAAATAGCAACAAAATAATGGAATATTTACTTAACATGTCTCCACTAGGATTTTCATTCTGCTCTTGCCTTGCTTCCATGCAATCTAGTGCTGCAAAACGGCACAGCTCTATTTTAGTCAGATGTTGACTCCATTCATTCACTATCAGAATATTTTTTTTTTCAAATTAAGAAAGGTTTATTGATCAACATTGACATCTGTGAACAATCAGATGCTATTAAAACGAAAGAACAAAGAAAAGGATAATGCATCCAACATGAACCTTTAGATATACAAAGTGCACAAATAATGTAAATCAACACCGCTGTCACACATATGCAAGAAAAATGACCAGAGGCTACCTCAGAAAGATGAAAAATCATATGCGATCTGGTTGGTGTAGAAGATGGGAGCCAGTAACATTACAGAATCAGAATCATTTTTTAACTAAACTTTAGAAAAAAAATGTTTTCAAGATAATTACAACAAGGTAAATATAATGAGATGACTGAAATATATGGTAGATATTCATGAAGAATAACATGGGGAATTGGTTAACATAAGAGGGCATCAATCCTTCTATCTATCATTTAAAGCAGTGTTTCTCAACTCCAGACCTCAAGACCAACAGGTCAGGTTTTCAGGTTTTCCTCAGTATTGCACAGGTGATATCATTATGGTCAGCGCATTCTGCACAGGTGATATTATTGTCAGTGTATTCTGCACAGGTGATATCATTATGGTCAGTGCATTCTGCACAGGTGATATCATTATGGTCAGTGCATTCTGCACAGGTGATAGCATTATGGTCAATGCATTCTGCACAGGTGATATTATGGTCAGTGCATTCTGCACAGGTGATATCATTATTGTCAGTGTATTCTGCACAGGTGATATCATTATTGTCAGGGCATTCTGCACAGGTGATGTCATTATTGTCAGTGCATTCTGCACAGGTGATATCATTATTGTCAGTGCATTCTGCACAGGTGATATCATTATGGTCAGTGCATTCTGCACAGGTGATCTCATTATGGTCAGTGCATTCTGCACAGGTGAGATCATTATTGTCAGTGCATTCTGCACAGGTGATATCATTATGGTCAGTGGATTCTGCACAGGTGAGATCATTATGGTCAGTGTATTCTGCACAGGTGATATAATTATGGTCAGTAAATTCTGTACAGGTGATTATACATTTTTCAGTGCATTCTGCACAGGTGATTACATGTTTGGTCAGTACATTTGCACAGGTGATATTATTATTGGTCAGTGCATTCTGCACAGGTGACAGCCATTATGGTCAGTGCATTCTGCACAGGTGATATCTATTATTAGTCAGTGCATTCTGACACAGGTGATATCATTATTGTTAGTGCATCTGCACTAGGTGATATCATTATTGTCAGTGCATTCTGCAGGTGATATCATTATGGTCAGCGCATTCTGAACAGTTGATATTATTGTACAGTGTACTTCTGCACAGGTGATATCATTATGGTCAGTGCATTCTGCACAGGTGATAGATTATGGTCAATGCATTTACTGCCAACAGGTGATATTTGGTCTTGCATTTTGCACAGGTGATATCTTTATTGTCAGTGTATTCTGCTACAGGTGATATTATTATTTGTCAGGGCATTCTGCAAGGTGATGTCATTATTGTCAGTGCATTCTGCACTAGATGATGTCATTTTGTCAGTGCATTTGCACAGGTGATTTCTTATTGTCAGTGCATTCTGCACAGGTTGATATCATGACTATGGTCAGTGCATTTGACACACGGTGATCTCATTATGGTCAGTGCATCTCAGACAGGTGATATCATTTGGTCAGATGACATTCTGCACAGGTGATATCATTATGGTCAGTGTATTCTGCACAGGTGAGATCATTATGGTCAGTGTATTCTGCACAGGTGATATCATTATGGTCAGTACATTCTGTACAGGTGATATCATTATTGTCAGTGCATTCTGCACAGGTGATATCATTATGGTCAGTACATTCTGCACAGGTGATATTATTATGGTCAGTGCATTCTGCACAGGTGACAGCATTATGGTCAGTGCATTCTGCACAGGTTATATCATTATTATCAGTGAATTCTGCACAGGTGATATCATTATTGTTAGTGCATTCTGCACAGGTGATATCATTATTGTCAGTGCATTCTGCACAGGTGATATCATTATGGTCAGTACATTCTGCACAGGTGACAGCGTTATTGTCAGTGCATTCTGCACAGGTGATATCATTATTGTCAGTACATTCTGTACAGGTGATATCATTATTGTCAGTGCATTCTGCACAGGTGATATCATTATTGTCAGTGCATTCTGCACAGGTGATATCATTATGGTCAGTGCATTCTGCACAGGTGATATCATTATGGTCAGTGCATTCTGCACAGGTGATATCATTATTGTCAGTGTATTCTGAACAGGTGATATCATTATAGTCAGTGCATTCTGCACAGGTGATATCATTATGGTCAGTGCATTCTGCACAGGTGATGGCATTATGGTCAATGCATTCTGCACAGGTGATATCATTATTGTCAGTACATTCTGAACAGGTGATATCATTATGGTCAGTGCATTCTGCACAGGTGATATCATTATGGTCAGTGCATTCTGCACAGGTGATATCATTATTGTCAGTGCATTCTGCACAGGTGATATCATTATGGTCAGTGCATTCTGCACAGGTGATATCATTATTGTCAGTACATTCTGCACAGGTGATATCATTATTGTCAGTGCATTCTGCACAGGTGATATCATTATGGTCAGTGCATTCTGCACAGGTGATATCATTATTGTCAGTGCATTCTGCACAGGTGATATCATTATGGTCAGTACATTCTGCACAGGTGATATCATTATTGTCAGTGCATTCTGCACAGGTGATATCATTATTGTCAGTGCATTCTGCACAGGTGATGTCATTATAGTCAGTGCATTCTGCACAGGTGATATCATTATGGTCAGTGCATTCTGCACAGGTGATAGCATTATTGTCAGTGCATTCTGCACAGGTGATAGCATTATTGACAGAGCATTCTGCACAGGTGATATCATTATTGTCAGTGCATTCTGCACAGGTGATATCATTATTGTCAGTGCATTCTGCACAGGTGATATCATTATTGTCAGTACATTCTGCACAGGTGATATCATTATGGTCAGTGCATTCTGCACAGGTGATAGCATTATGGTCAGTGCATTCTGCACAGGTGATATCATTATGGTCAGCGCATTCTGCACAGGTGATATCATTATGGTCAGTACATTCTGCACAGGTGATATCATTATTGTCAGTGCATTCTGCACAGGTGATATCATTATGGTCAGTACCTTCTGTATAGGTGATATCATTATGGTCAGTGCATTCTGCACAGGTAATATCATTATTGTCAGTGCATTCTGCACAGGTGATATCATTATGGTCAGTACATTCTGCACAGGTGATAGCATTATCGTCAGTGCATTCTTCTCAGGTGATAGCATTTTTGTCTGTGCATTCTGCACAGGTGATATCATTATGGTCAGTGCATTCTGCACAGGTGATAGCATTATGGTCAGTGCATTCTGCACAGGTGATATCATTATTGTCAGTGCATTCTGCACAGGTGATAGCATTATTGTCAGTGCATTCTGCACAGGTGATAGCATTATTGTCAGTGCATTCTGCACAGGTGATAGCATTATTGTCAGTGCATTCTGCACAGGTGATATCATTATTGTCAGTGCATTCTGCACAGGTGATAGCATTATGGTCAGTGCATTCTGCACAGGTGATATCATTATTGTCAGTGTATTCTGCACAGCTGATATCATTATTGTCAGTACATTCTGCACAGGTGATATCATTATGGTCAGTGCATTCTGCACAGGTGATAGCATTATTGTCAGTGCATTCTGCACAGGTGATAGCATTATTGTCAGTGCATTCTGCACAGGTGATAGCATTATTGTCAGTGCATTCTGCACAGGTGATATCATTATATAAAGGTGATCCAATTTTGGATCCGTTTTTAGATGAGTGTTTGGATCTGCGTCTTTCTGATGCGTCTGTTGGATCCGTTCAAAGAATTCTCATGTCAATTCTTGATCCAAAAGATGCAGCAGGAGCCCTATTTAAACCTATTGGGTATGATCTTGCTGCAGCCAAAATGCATCCAAACACGCACCTGCATGTTGGATGCGATTTACACAGCACTTTTGGAGCGTCTTTCGGATCCAAAACAGATCCAACACGCTGTCTGAACATACCCTGGCCTAAAGGGTAATGTTTGTCTCAGTAGAAAGACAAGCAAGCTCTTTTCTGCTGATAAGATAAATCAACGAGTGATGTCACTAGTCCAGCCACTGATAAAGCAGAGAGAGGTGGTGGGTAACTAGAGAAGCTTGTGTAAAGCAGCAAGAGATACAAACTGCCTAACTCTAAAATGAAGCAAATCAGAACAGCAATGTATTTGGTAGTAGTCTTTATTTACCTTTGCCTATATGTTTAAAGCTAATCAATAAGATAGGAATACCCTTTGACTTGAACCAGACTGGTATACTATATACTTCTAGAAATCCAGGGAGCTACTATTTGTACACATATGAAGATTTATTTCTAATGTTACTTTTCTGTTATAAAATATAGTAGTTACTGAAACTAAGCAGAAATAAACTAGCTTAATTGTATTTATAATCACCGCTATGTTCAGTCCCTGCCTTGAAGCTGTAGTCAGTTTTATCTCAATAGGCAAGTAAGGAGAAAGGTGGGCGGTGTTGGGCAAACCTAGCTTTGGAGACACTAGACATTTTGGTATATCCCATAAATGTCTCATATGGTAATACCCATTTAATTATAAATCTAACTTCAAAAAGATTATGGATTTTTATTTGAACATTTCCAAACATATAGGAATTACTCCCATTATAATTGTGGGAAACATATTAGTAATTAATTTGAAAAAGTGTGTTTCTCGATATGTACAGTCCTTAGCAAAATATATTTATTTTAATATATATATATTATATATTTATATATTTATATATTATATATATATATATATATATATATATATATATAAAAGCTCATACACAGTCACATTATTATGACCACTTCCTATTTTAAACCTTGACAGCGCCTAGCTCCTTAAGATAGTCATGTGTGGTGAGCTGGTTTTGTGGGTATATAAGTTGCAATAGGCTGTCACATATCATTCGCTGAAGTCATGGGTCTAAGGGGCGATTTAGCAAAGTTGCAAAAATGGATGATTATTGGCTTTCAGGCCAAAAGTGGCAGCATTTCCGAAACTTCATGTGCTGCTGTGGACAACATTCATCACGAGTGGAAAAATGGCACATTTGCGAATAAGCAACGTGGAAACTCTGGAGTAGATCTAGCAACTGATGTGAGAGATGAAAATCTGTTAAGAAGATGTAAAAGGGTGCACTTAAACGCTACAGTAAAGCAGCTCTCCACCAAAATGAACCAGGCAGAAACCAGAAGTGTGTCTAAAACAACAGTTTAACGAACGCTACCACATATGGGTCTCCAAAGTAGACGGATGGTCACTTCATATCTGCTAACAGAGTTACTTCAATTTCCATGGTAGTATTGGAACTGGATATTTGCTAATTGTCAAAAGATTGCCGTCTTTGATGAGTAACAATTTGTGTTTCATTGAATGGATGGACATTAGCGTGGAAACATCAGAGAACAAACAACCTGCATCCATTGCTGGAAGAACACAAGCTGGTGTTGGCAGCACTATGGTCTAGACAATGTTTTTGTGACATTCTCTGGGTCACTCTCAATTAATTAGAGTATGGCTCCATCCTTGCAGATCACATACACCCATACATGCTGATGGTCTTTTCTGGGGCAGAAAGGATTTTCCAGCAAGACAATGCAACAATGTCACATGGCTTGAAATGGCAGACATTGCTTGGAAGAGCATGACCAAGACTTCCAAGTACTACTCCGTTACCCATGGGACCAACTTGATCATCATGTTTAATCTATAGATCCTACCCAGCACACCCTGGCTCCCAGATGTGGAATGCCATCAGCATGGCTCCAGATACCTGTGACAACCTATTAGGACTAATTGAGTAATTCCCAGCCCATCTAGCTGCTGTCCTTGCTGCACATGGTGGTTACGCTGGATATCAGCTGCTGGTCATAATAATGTAATAGTAATGTATGTCGATTGTATCTAAACTTGTAGGATAATACTGATGAGAGCTCAAAAGTCCAATGACTGTGACATATGACAATGCATCTCACCACCTTCATTTTAAAGGGGTTGTATCGCTACAAAGATCATGTCTCAGATTATGGGGACAGTAAAAATAGGCTCTTTTGTAATTGGGTTGCATTACCTCAGTCACTTGGTTTAGCAGATATGAGCTTTTCTATGCATCTGTGTTCTATTTCTGCTGTTGCTGGTCGGACATGCCCCCTGGCCAGATCCCACCCCCTAGACAAGCCCCCTACAATGTGGTTGGCTGGCTGACATTTCATTGAGCCTGGTGTGTTACCACCGCCCCCCCTCCGGACAGGAAACGCCCCGGCGACGCCCCCTGCGCTGTGATTGGCTGCCTGCACACTGTGTTTTCTGCCCTCTGAGCTGTTAAAATCGATAGTGAAACCAAGGGCTGCTGGCTGTATACTCCTCTCCCAGCTCTAGGTTGATGATCTGGGCAATTCCTGGCTGTTTAAGACACAGATCCCCTCATATAACAGAGTCTTATACAGGCATGTATAAGGCATGTATACATCCTACCTGTTAACAGTGGGAGAGAAGGGTAAGAGGGGGGGAGGGCAGTGTGCATTGCTCCAAAGAACACAGTAAGACAGACTGCTGTCTGGTAACAGAGAGGGAGTGGGGGCAGTGTACATTCCTCACAAGTGTTTCATCAGTTCAGGCTGACTGTATAACTGCTTATAGCAGAGCAAGGAGCTTGTGGAGTCAGCCTGAAGCTCTGCAGGAGGCTGTATAGTTGTACTCTGCAGACACCCTTCTGCTTCCACTGCACAGTCAGAGTGATGTCACAAGTCTTCAGTGAGGGGAGACGCGCCTGCTGAGAGGAGAGAGGCGCCTGCTGAGAGGAGAGAGGCGCCTGCTGAGAGGAGAGAGGCGCCTGCTGAGAGGAGAGAGGCGCCGGGGTGCCTGCTAGAGAGAGAGGCGCCATGCTGCCAGGAGAGAGGCGCCAGCTGACAGGAGAGAGGCGCCAGCTGACAGGAGAGAGGCGCCAGCTGACAGGAGAGAGGCGCCTGCTGACAGGAGAGTGGCGCCTGCTGACAGGAGAGACGCGCCTGCGAGACGCGCCTGCTGACAGGAGAGAGCGCCGCGGGGGACGCCCTGCTGAAGAGAGACGCCTCTGCGGAGGCCCTGTGACAGGAGAGAGGCGCCTGCTGACAGGAGAGAGGCGTCTGCTGACAGGAGAGAGGCGCCTGCTGACAGGAGAGAGGCGCCTGCTGACAGGAGAGAGGCGCCTGCTGACAGGAGAGAGGCCCTGCTGACAGGAGAGAGGCGCCTGCTGACAGGACGGTGAGGAGAGACGCGCCTGCTGATAGGAGAGAGGCGCCTGCTGACAGGAGAGACTCGCCCCTGGATTTCTAATTCAATCTCAGAGAATTAGCTGAACAGTTCAAACGATACAAACCCTTTAAAGAGGATCTGTGACCTGTTCAAAAATTGAGCTGCAGCTACACTGATGTCAGAAGTGTTTTTTTATCTTCTGCTCCCCAATATCCAATACTAAATGGTCCTGCAAATTTGTTACTGGATATGCAAATCAGATCCTATACTATCAAGCGAGTAGTAACTCTCCTAAGTATACAATGGGGTATTAATTAGAGGTATCTGACAGTGTCCAACAAGCACATATGGTGTCGTAGCAGCTATTTTTAGCGTGATGATGTGAGAATTACACAATCTTATAATATCACACTCTGCTCTTAGTGCATTGCATGGGTGCTAAAGGTAGAAGGATGCACACTTAGATAAGATACCGCCCGTTTGACAATCCGGGACCTAATTTGGATACCAGGTACCAACAGTAGCAGATAACTTGCTGAATGTGCAATAAAAAGTGGTGAAAAATAGAAATTTGTGAAACTCTTTTCAGGCAATGAAAAGCAGTTAAATGATATCATTGCCAAAAATTTGCCTATAAAAAAAAAAAAAAAAAAAAGTACAAAGGAAGGCCACATGAGCTGCCAACTAGACACAACATCTCCAATATAGCTATTTTGTAAAGTCTGAGAAGTTCTCTTTACATTTGCTGCAGCCTGTGCTGTTTCTCCACCCAAACCATAGACGCCACAACAGAATCCTGGATTAGGCACTGGCAGGATGTGACCAATCTAGGCAACGCATTTTGAAATCCGCAACAAAAGCCTTGAACATAGCCTAAGACAAGGCAGATAGGATCTGCACCAGATTTCTCAGAATGGCCTATTCGCTATACATTAAAAGGGGTGTCTCACTACAGGAATTGCGTTTTATGTAAAAGATCTTGCAAAAACAAGTCACTTTGCAATATGTGTCCATTAACAATCTCCTACCTATCCTGAGATATCCCCTCTTGTATGGGCTGCATCAGCTCCTCAGGTGGCTTCAGCTACAGACCTGTTTGATCTCTCATGATAGGCTGCCAGCACTGGTTGCTATAGCTACAGACCTGGCTTCTACTGCAGCCTAGTGGAAGCCAGTAAACACGCCCCTGAATTCAAAGTGAAACCAAGAAAACAGGAATGAGGCAAGATGAATCAATGTAGTGAGACAACACCTTTAAGCACTTTTCACTTCCATATAACACTTCTTGGCTGCAATACTAAACAATATTTTAAGTCAGCATGATTGCTTACAGGTTAGCACTGTTGTATTGTGGTGCTGTGGTCTTTGGTTCAAATTCAGCCAAGGACAACATCTGCAAAAAGATTGTGGGCGACATGTCCTAAAATTGGCGTCGCCGCGGACGATTTTAGAGGGCATTTAATCACTGTAAAGTGCGCCTGAAAGTACAATCCTTAAAAAAATCTGGCATACCTTGCATAGTAAACTTAATGCGCCTAAAAAGGCACATTGTGCAATCGTGGCGCATAGCGTATCATAGGGAGTGTATGTAATGTGCCTATCAAGGCACACTGCGTTACAGAGGCACATAGAGTATCATCACTAGTGTATGTAATGTGCCTCAATAGGCGCATTGCGTTATGGAGGCGCACAGTGTACCAGTTATTATATCGAGTATGGCTCAAGAGTATTTTTGCCACAAATAGACAAACAATGTGCTTGCGTATGGGACATGCGCCAAGTTTTGTACGACAGTTCATTTATATCGAGAATATGGGCCAAGATTTTTTGCCAAAAATAGCCCAAACAAATGGTGTTTTGCAAGGGACATCCCAAAGTATCTTCTCCCTGTGTTTGCATGGGTTTCTTCTGGGTACTTCGATTTTTCTCACACTTCAAAAACATGCTGATAGCCATATCCTGACACCATGCCCCAGATACCACCTTGGTAACTGTGTGCCTGAGCTGGGGGTGATCTCTCCCTCGGGGGCTATTGGGCGGGGGCCGTGTGACGATCTCGAAGCATTGTATCAGTACAGTATCTGTTTTCTTCACCTTTTATCCCAGACCTTACTTGATTACATAGGTGTATGTGATCATGTCTCTTATACATATCTGCATATGGTCACCACTGTTGTGTTGTTTTGGAGGGGGAGTTGTGTACTTTATTAGTATTATTTTTTGTCTTCTTTCTTTAGTGAAGATGGAGCCGTCTTTTGCTTCATCCTTATTATTATTGTCAAGTTAAAGGGGTTGTCTCACTACAAGGATTGCTTTTAATGTTAAAGTTCTTGCAAAAACAAGTCACTTTGTAATATATGTCCATTAACAGTGTTCTACCTATTCCTAGATATCTCCGTTTGTATGGGCTGCATCAGATCCTCAGGTTGCTATAGCTACAGACCTGTTTGATCTCTCCTGATAGCAACCAGTGCTGGCAGCCTATAGCTACATACCTGGCTTCTATTGCAGCCCAGTGAAAGCCAATAAACACGCCCCTTAATTCAAAATGAAACCAAGAAAACAGGACCGAGGAAAGATTAATCAATGTAGTGAGACAACCCCTTTAAGGGTTAAAGCATGAAAATCTTTTCTCGTGTCCAACACAAGATATAATTCATGGTCCACCACAAGATACAATTTCAAGGACTCTCGCCTTCGCTTCAGGACCTTGACATTATAATGAAACTTAGCTGTGTATCTTATGGACTTTTGAAACTGAAAAAGAAAACAGCCGCGTATTTTATTTTTAACAATGCACTGTAAACTGAAAAAGTATTGTTTCCGGGCTAACTGCGAAAGCAGTCCTGTCATTATTACCAAGGTATATAAGTATACTGCGGAGTAAAAAACGGGTTTTCTTTTGGTTAAGCGCACACTGTCAAATTTTGGAACTAAGTTATGAAATCTATAAAGGGTAAGGTGGGTCCGGGCCCCCAGGTTTTCCGGGGGTCGGGGAGCCATAACAATTGGGGGCTTCACTGGGCAATTTAAGAATTTCCAAAAGGGGGAAATTTATCAGGGGCGCTCCAAACGGGGAACCCCCCTATTGGGAAATCACCATAATCCTTGGATCTGGGAAAAAAAAAAAAGGGGGAAAAAAAAAAAAAAAAAAAAAAAAACAAAAACCACAAAAAAAAAAAAAAAAAAAAAAAAGGGAAAAAAAAGAAAAAAGCTTGCCCAAAGGGAACGAAACCACAAAACCGGGCCCAGGAAAGGGCCATTTTTATTAACTTTTATTTACTCCGTCCCTTTCCCCCAAAGTCTATGTTTTTTCCCTTTGGGGGGGTTCCCCGGGGATTTTTTTCCGGGATTAGAAAAAAAAGGAGGTTTTACCTATGTAGGGGGCCCCCTTGGGCAGGACAAAGAACCTTGACCAAACTTTTAAAGTGAAAGTATGACTGGTTTGGAAAGCATAAGGCTGCCCATTTGTTTTTTAAAAATTGGGGAAAGGGGATTGCGAAAACTAAGATGTGTCTGCGCTCTAAAAAGGAGGGGCTTATTTTACCCTTAAAACCCCCGGGTAATGTGGACAAAAAAAGTGGAAAGGTCTGTGTGGGGAAATAAGATAAAAAGGGGGACAGGTTTAAAGGACTGAAGGTTCTTGGGGTTACGAGTCCCCCGGGTTTTTTAGGCTTGAATTTATGAGCCTGACTATCAAAGAATATTTTGGGACCCGATTCGAAAGGTGGGGCCAAACCCTAAAGGAAAAAAAGGGGTTAGGGTTTAAAAGAAATTTTAGGGACTGTGGGGTTCCGGGTGTGGTATGACATTGGGGACGTAACGGGTTTTAAAAAAATCCAAGTAGCATTTATTTTTCCTTGGGGGGAAAAATTACTTACTGGGGCATTTCCAGTTTCGGACAAGGTTTTCTCAAATCCTAGTTTTCCCCAAGTGATAGGCCCCAAATTAGTTCCAAAGGAATTCCCGGGAGGACCCTTTTAAATTAAAACGTCCAACAGAAAAAAACCGGGGGGACGAGAAGGGAACATGGGACGGGAAAAGGTAAAAAACCTCCCGGAGGCCTTCGGGGGGTTAAAATAAACCTCCTCCTATGTTACCCATGGCAGGGGGCCCCTTTAAAAAGGGGTTGACCCAAATCCTAAATTTTTTGGAGTCACTGGACAGGGTCAATTAGACCCAAGACAGGGAAAAGAGTGTTAAAAACCCAAAAAGGGTGTGATAAAAAAATAGGGGATGGGGAGCCCCAAGTTAAAAGGGGGTCTGCCCAAACTATCGGGAAACTGCTGTAAAACCCAGATTTGGTTGTAATGACAGTTCAGTCAATGGAGGTGGCCCATGTAAAAACCCATCCACAAAAATATAGCAGGCCCCTAAAAAATTAAAGAAGTTTCGGGCACCACCCCCCCCCCAAAAATGCCGCCTTCGCAGCGTAGAAAACCCTTTTTGTGGGACCTCCCTCTTGGGAAAGTAAAACAAAACCCCAGACTGGAGGGATACATTTTTTTGGGTTTGGCGGGGTCCCTAAAACCAGGACAGCAAGGAGCCCACTCGGGCCAGTATTAGGGGGGCAGCAAAAATAACAGACCCTTTTTGGCCCTAAAAAACCCAAATTTCCCAAAAGGGGCAAACTCGAGCGAGGGCGAATGGGGTTTTATCAACCAGGGGCGGCTGTGAACGAGGGTAAACTTGAAAAAGTGCCCCCAAACCCAGGTACTCCCCCTTGATTTCCCGGGCCGCTTTTAGGGACTCAGTTTACGGGTTACCTACGACCCAGCATGGTTAGCCCCATGGGCAGGACTGTGTAGCCCTTAAAAGCCCCAGAGACACTTTCCCGGGCCTGGAAAACAAAAACCCCCGGGCCCTCAAAACCCCACCCGATAAAAAAAAACCCCAAAAGGCATCAGGAGTAACGTTTTTGTAAAAAGGTGGAAATATTCTCCCGGGGGGGGAAAACAGAAAACCAAAGGGAACTACAGTCCCCGGGGCAGCAGGGGAACAAGGGAAAATGGTGAATAAATTTCGGGTTTTTTAGAATTCGGGGGGCCTGAGGGATAGGGACATGACTTTGGCCCGGGACCAGAAAGGGGGTTTAATGATAAGGACGTTCCTAAAAGGAATAATTCCCGATTGGCAGATAAACTTAAATTATGTTGCCCCGGGTTTGGAGATCCACGGGAAGAGGGAAAGTTTCTCTTAGAAAAAGAAAGGGGGAGTGGAATAGAAAAAAGAAAAGGGGAAAAGTTAGCAAAAATCAATTGATGTGAAGGTTGCAAAGGGGTAACAAGCGGGGGGAATACAGGGGGTTTAGCCCAAAGGGACGGGGGGCCCCAACCTTTTTCTTTTGGGGGGGAAAAAAGGGCCAAACTGAAACGTGACTGTAAAAGAAAGAGAGATGTTTGGAAAAGAGAAAAGGAGAGGCAGGGGGAGTCCTGAACGGGAAAAAAAAATGACTACCCAGAAATGAAGGGGCCCCAAAAGGCAAGTGGCCCCAGCCCCAGACTCTATACCCCCTATAAAAACCCATCCGGGTCCCCACTCATAGACCTCTGGTGGACACGGGGAGCCTTGGGTCTTTTCCTCAAAAAAAAGTTTTACCCAGAGTTTATATCTCCAGATTCTGTTGTTTACCCGGGAATGGGGAAATTAATGGGAAAATTTAAACCCCACTCACAGAAACCCCCTAAAGTAAAAATTGGCCCCTACATTTTTATCTTTTGGTTTTTGATTTTCAGAGGGGGCAGACAAAAACTTTGTTGGGTGCAAAATATTTTGACCACACTACAAGCTAATATAAAATACCATCCGGGTGGCCCTTTAATTTTAAAAAATTTCCCTTCGACCCAATTTTTATGGGGAAGCTCTATGTCGTATTTGCCCATTTGGGGAAAGAAATCCCGGAAGTGGCAGTTGTAGGGCTTTTGAGGAAAAATCCCTTTTTTTACAGAGCGTCCCAACCGTCCTATTTGGGGAAAGATCCCGAACAACTAGGATTACCTACCTTTTGCCACCTGTTAAAGTTTCAGTAAAACCAGGGGGTCAGTTACCCCCAAATTTTGGCAGTATCCTTTTAATGCACAGGAAAAAGCACTTTTAATTTCAGGGCCCATGTAAAGAATGCACAAAGCAGACCCCGTTCTTTCCTGACCACAGAAGGGGAAAAAAGTGTACACTTCTGATGCCCACACGCAAATTTCATTCCAAAAGGCTTTTTTTCTCTGAATCTTGGTTCAGAAGGGGGGGGGGGAAGGGGAACCCCGTAGAAAATCTTTGACATGACTGTACAAAATCATTTGGAAAAAAAGAATGTGCCCCACCCCAAACGTAAAATATGCTCCCTTTGGGGAGAAACCTGATTTGAATTTTTTTTTGAATGGGGTCTTGAAAACCCATTCCCCTAGATTTGACTCAAAGAAGCCCAGGCAAAAGCGGAAGAAGACAAACAAGGGGTTTGGGGAAAAAAGGGGAGCAAAGCTAGGAGAGGACGGATTTTTGGAAGTTAGGGGGAAAATGTTGTTTGCCAAGGGCAAAGGTATCATACTTTTTCCCAAATCTCCTTCCCCCCCCACACCCCCAAGTGCCCAAAGTTTGGCCACTACCTTAAAGGGGAAAAATTTGGGGGGCCCCGGTTTCAGACAGGGGCAACCCCACCCTGCGGAAAATGTCACCCTCTGTCATAAAAAAATCCTTAAGGTATCAAAACCCAATGAAACCATTTCCCAGACCTTTATCCTATTCAACGTTTGGGAAAATCGACTATATTCAGTGCCAAAAAATGGCAGGGACGAGTACCCCTTAGTATTTGTAGTCTTTTTTTAGGGTGGCCGGGGTGTACTCATGGCACATGCCCCTGCAAGGCCCCCAGCAAAGAAACCCGGAATTTGGGAAATTGCCCTAAATTTTTGGGCTCCGAGGGCCCTAGAGTCAAAAAGGGGTACCCAATTTTTTCCGGGGAAGTTTTCCAAAACCCCCAGATGCTGGGGGTATTAATCTGCCCCACACTCCACAGGGGAAACATAATTTTTAAAACCCCTAGAATTTTTGTTTTGCGTGCGTCCCCAAAACTTTGGTGGTTTTCTTTCCCCAATCTTTCCAGTTGGAGTGTGATAGTTCCCCCAGTTATGTGATCAAAAATTTCGGAAACCCAAAAAACTAAGTGCATGGAAAAGTGTTTTTTTTCTTTGCCAGATCCTGACGCCGGAAAAAAAAAGGAAAACTTTACACGCTTTAGCCAGGGGGATCAAGGGGTTTACCTTAAGGGGAAAAACTCCCGGGAAAATGTTGGAAACCCCGGGTTTGAAGGGGGCCATACCCAAATCCTGTTTTACGACTGGGTTTCCTCGTCAAAGCAAAAAGGGAAATCAAATTTGGGGCCAAACAAGCCATTGCAAGGGGCCTGAGGGCCCCTTGGCCCAAAAACCGATCCGGGTAAGTATTTCTTTAATGAGAAAAACATGAACCTTTAGGGAAAATAAATCACCGCAAATCACATGGTTTTTCCAAAAAAAATAAACCAAAAAGATTTTCTGGTATGCACCCCATGGGCCCCCGTCACCGCCTCATCTATGCCATTTTTGGCGATCCCCGTGCCATGGGAGGAGTGAGGGATTGGACTAAAATTTCTCAGATTTAAATTTGCCAATAATGACACCCAAAAACTCCGGGCCCCGGAACCCCCAGCAAAAACCCATTCCCATAGAGGTGGATATTTTTTGCCCCGGGGGCAGGGTAAACTCAAACCCCATCAACAGAGCATTTAGCAGTATCTTGGGATACAAGGGGGGAAGTTTTTGGGGGTTTTTCGCAATTACTCGGGGAATTTTCCAATCTGGGGAAAAATTCCCAATGAAAGCATCCAGGGTTGGGTTCAACCGCCCCTTTCCCCTTTCCACAAAATTGGGTTCCTTTAGGCAAATAGAAGGGAATTTTTCCCAAAAAAGGGGGGAAACTTTTCAGGGTGATGCCAAAGTATGTCATTAGTTTCTATTTTTTTACTTTTATTTTCTTAGGACTTTCTTACCTTTTACTAATGATGCCTTTATTATTTCTTTGTGGTTTCCAAAAGTGTTTTCCACTATTACAGTTTTTCATATGTTTTTGTTATTGTAAAATGTTTATAAAAATTATGTTTATGAAAAAAAAAACACAACCCTACTGAATTTAAAAAAATCTGGAATTTAGATGTGGCCCCAATGTGAATAACAGACCCAACCCCCTACAATCTGTGCAAAATTTAAAAACACTAACAAAGAAAAAAAAATAAATTAAAAAGTAAGTTGGCATAGACTTGGTCCTGCTAATTAATTCGGCTGTATGTTGGGAATAAAGCATTGCCTGTCATCTTGCGTGTCCCCGTGTAAAAATTCATTTCTGTACAGCATTGGGAATAAAAAGGAGCTGTTTACAATGAAAAAAAATAACTAAATGAACAAGGATACATCCTTATGACCCTCAGCATTGCAATAACAGTTTGTGAAGTTCCCTGGAAGGACACCAAGCATCTATCAACAATTCTGCGGCATCCAGATCATTAGATACAGGCATGTTCTCTGTACTGTTGGTTTAGAACAGGGGTGTCAAACTGCCGGCCCTCCAGCTGTTGGGAAACTACAACTCCCATCATGCCCACTGTTATAGTTTTTTTTTATATAAAATCATGATGGGAGTTGTAGTTTCCCCAAAAGTGGAGAGCTGCTTTGGACCCCTGTGCTTTAGAAATTATGAGTCCATTGAAAAAAAACTTAACTATTTCTACTACAAAAAAAGATAAATCCCAAACCCAAAAATTTTAAAAATCACAGGCATTTTAGGGAAATCACACCTCCAAAACTACATAGTAGCCCTTAAGACCTATGGGTCTTTTGTGGAGGTCCCATCCAGCCCCCTTTTTGAAGGTGCATAGCTCCCCCTTAAAGCTTGGGTTTAACCCCCCGTTTAAAGGGGTTAATAGTTCCTAGTTAGTCGGTTGAAAGAAACATTGTCCATCAAGTTCAGCCAAGGGTGGGGAAAAAATTGGGTGAGGGAGAGAGAAAAGGAATTAAGCCCAGCCTCACCAGGGTTTAAAATTCCCCGGGAAACCCCAAAAGGGCCCTTAAAACCAAATCTGCTCCAGTGGGGGACCATATCTCTAAAACCCCGAGCCTCCACCACCCAATGATCCAGAATTTTCCCTGGCTCCTTACGCTTTTAATATTCTTTAAAATCCAGGTAGGTTCTAGCCTTTTTGAAACCCCAAATTTCCCCTGCTGTAAACCAGACCCCTTTCCGGGGGGTATTCCACAGATTTACAGTTCTTACAGTGAAGAACGACTTTCCTTGGAGTTTGGGATCCTTTTCTCTCAAAGCAAAGGGAAAAATGTCCCCTTGTCTTTTGGGGGGGCTTCCTTGAAAAAATTTTTTCCCCCATATTTTTTGTAGGGACCTTTTTATAAAAATTAATAGTCCCCCAAATTTTCAATTCTACAAAACCTTTTCCTCAAAAACCAAAGATGCCCCTTCCCCCTTAAAATTTTGGGGTGCTGTCTTTGTCCCTCTCTCTAGCCCCATTACACTCAGTCCCATTGACCCTTTATCTTAGTTTTTTTTTTTGGTTTCATTTTGAATTCAGGTGCGGGTTTACTGGTACTACGGGCCCTGCGGGCCCGGACAAAACGGGGTTTAAAACCCTGGCAGCAAACCCCCTCGCCCCCCCCCCTGCTGTATAGAAGTTATTTTCCCAGTCGGGAGGAGAAGAGGTCTGTGTGCTGAGGGGGGGGGGAGAAAAGGGGAGGGGCAAAAAGCACGCCCCCGAATTTTAAAAAACCTTTGCTGCCAGGGCACCCCTGAGGGGCTGGGAAGGGCCCGTAGTGGGACAAACCCTTTTAAAACCCTGATACAAATCAAGGCTAAAATAGAGGTGTGTTTGTTTCAGTATGATACAGTAAAAAAAGGGTTAGAAACCTAAAATTTTTATATTTTTTTTGCCCATATATAATATGGGGCAAGGGGAGTTTACCGGGAGTACATGATTATGTGGTTTGACAGTTATTTTTAAAAGGTTGTCTTCCCCTACACTGAATTTTCTCACCCCCGTTTCCCTTTTTCTTTGTTTTTACTTTGAAATTTTAGGGGTGTGTTTTTTTTGGTTTCCCCTGGCTGCAGTAGAAACCAGGGGCTGGGAGTTGCGACCAGTGCTGGCAGCCTATCAGAATTTGTCAAAAAGGGCTTGTAGGCCCATAGCGACCTGGGGCTGTTGGGAGCCCATTTTCAAGGGGGAGATCTCAGAAAAGGTGGACCCCCTTTAATGGGGAAAATATTGCAAAAGTGGCTTGTTTTTGCAAATCTTTAACATTAAAAAAACAATCCTTTTTAGTGAGACAAACCCCCTTTTTTAAATTGGGGGTTAAATTTTGCATCTCCCCTTATCTACTGGATTTTTAAAGTCCCCCTTTTTTTTGGGCAAAAAAGGGAAAAAAGCGAATATCTTTATTTGACCCCCGGTTTTTTTTTTTAGATTATTTAAAATTATGTTAAAAGAGCAAATTACATTTGGGACTGTGCAGTTATTTCAGGCTCTTTGAGGGTAATCAGAAGGCTGATGTGATAAATATGAATGGGGGACACCCCTTTCTTTTAAAATTGCCCCCAGGTCTGACTAAATTTAAAACCCCTTTCTTAGTTTTCTGCCCCACATTTAAGGGAGCTTAAAAAAAGTCCCATTTACTTGCATTTGTTTTGTCGTTTGGGAAACTGGATTGAGGGCCTAAATTATTTCAAAAAAGCTCCCCCCGAGTGTTTATAAGGGGTTTAATTTCCCCCCAACTATTCTGCCTTTCACTAGTTCCCGTGTTGGGGGAAAAAATCCCCCAAACGAAAATTTAATTCCCCTTTAAAAAGGTTTTCCCAGGGCGTAAAAAGGAGCTGTAGATCCCCAGAAGAATGCGGAAAGGAAAAAGGGGGAGCCCTTTGGGTCACACCCCCGGGGGGAGAGGATCCAGGTCATTACTCCTCTGGGCAGACTCAGTGACTTCCATTTGTGCCTTTTTTTTTGGGAAAATCTTTAAGCCAAAAAAAGGGAAAGTTTTGAGCCGAAATGAGGAGTTTTGTGGGCGACAGGGGTAGAGATTCCTATGTAAAAGAAAACCCCATTGTACAAAATTATTACTCCCCGGGCCTGGGGGGATGGGGAAAAGTCACTTATTAACAAAACCAAAAATTCTGGGCCAAAAACGAGCGGAAGGGTGTCGGCGCTATAGAAACGGATGGAGATCCGACATGTACAAGGCTGTGCTGGGTCTCTGAAGGTCTCGTAATCATGTTATGTGTAGTAATCTCTTAATCTACAGCAATCCCAGCCCCTAATGTGGATTATATAGGGAAGACTTCATTATATTACTGGACTAGTTGGCATGATGCATGCGGAGGATTTGGGTTTGGGTTTGGGTTTATGCATGCGGGGGGATTTGGGTTTGGATGATGTGTGGACGGGTTGGTTGTTGGATGATGCCTGGGGGGGGATTTTGGGTTTGGGAAAGATGCTTGGGGGGATTGGTTTGGGTTTGGGTGTGCATGTGGGGATTGGTTTGCTGGCCTGATGCATGTCAGGGGGTTGGTCCGGGATGATGCCTGTGGGGATTTGGGGGCATGTTGTTGTGGAGGATTGGTTTGGTTTGGGGATGACGCATGTGGGGGGATTGGTCCCGGGCGGCATGAGCAAATTTTGGGGGAAATTTTTTCGGGCGGCCCTGACGCCCTGTGGGGGATTGGTTGGTTGGGGATGATGATGTGGAGGATTGGATGGGGATGTGCATGCGGTGGGTTTGGTCCATGATGCATGCGGTTTGGGGTTTGGGGGGGGGGCATGATGATTTTGGGGGATTTGGGCGGCATTTATTTCTGTGGGGGGTTTTGGGTTTGGGTTGGGGATAATGCTTTGGATTGGTTGGCATTTATGCTTTTGGGGGGTTTGGGTTTGGTTTTGGATGAGCATGTGGGGGATTTTGGTTTGGGTTTGGATGATGCCATGCGGGGGGGTTGGTACGGCATTTTATGATTCGGAGGTTGGTTGGGGATGATTTCATTCGGAGGGTTGGTTGGGGATGAGCTTTTGGGGATTTGGGTTTGGGTGATGATGTGGAGGATTGGTTGGCATGATGCATGTGGAGGATTGGTTGGCATGATGCATGTGGGGGATTGGTTGGCATGATGCATGCGGTGGGTTGGTTGGTATGATGCATGAGGAGGATTGGTTGGCATGATGCATGCGGAGGATTGGTTGGCATGATGCATGCGGAGGAGTGGTTGGAATGATGCATGCGGTGGGTTGGTTGGCATGATGCATGCGGTGGGTTGGTTGGTTGGCATGATGCATGCGGTGGATTGGTTGGCATGATGCATGCGGAGGATTGGTTGGCATGATGCATGCGGAGGATTGGTTGGCATGATGCATGCGGAGGATTGGTTGGCATGATGCATGCGGGGGATTGGTTGGCATGATGCATGCGGGGGATTGGTTGGCATGATGCATGCGGGGGAGTGGTTGGCATGATGCATGCGGTGGGTTGGTTGGTATGATGCATGTGGAGGGTTGGTTGGCATGATGCATGCGGTGGGTTGGTTGGCATGATGCATGCGGAGGATTGGTTGGCATGATGCATGCGGTGGGTTGGTTGGTTGGCATGATGCATGCGGTGGGTTGGTTGGTATGATGCATGCGGAGGATTGGTTGGCATGATGCATGCGGGGGGATTGGTGGGCATGATGCATGCGGTGGATTGGTTGGCATGATGCATGCGGTGGATTGGTTGGCATGATGCATGCGGAGGATTGGTTGGCATGATGCATGCGGTGGGTTGGTTGGCATGATGCATGCGGTGGGTTGGTTGGCATGATGCATGCGGTGGGTTGGTTGGTCGGCATGATGAATGCGGTGGATTGGTTGGCATGATGCATGTGGAGGATTGGTTGGCATGATGCATGTGGAGGATTGGTTGGCATGATGCATGCGGAGGATTGGTTGGCATGATGCATGCGGGGGATTGGTTGGCATGATGCTTGTGGTGGATTGGTTGGCATGATGCATGTGGGGGATTGGTTGGCATGATGCATGCGGTGGGTTGGTTGGTATGATGCATGTGGAGGATTGGTTGGCATGATGCATGCGGTGGGTTGGTTGGCATGATGCATGCGGTGGGTTGGCATGATGCATGCGGAGGATTGGTTGGCATGATGCATGCGGTGGGTTGGTTGGCATGATGCATGCGGTGGGTTGGTTGGCATGATGCATGTGGGGGATTGGTTGGCATGATGCATGCGGTGGGTTGGTTGGCATGATGCATGCGGAGGATTGGTTGGCATGATGCATGCGGTGGGTTGGTTGGCATGATGCATGCGGTGGGTTGGTTGGTTGGCATGATGCATGCGGTGGATTGGTTGGCATGATGCATGTGGGGGATTGGTTGGTTGGCATGATGCATGCGGTGGATTGGTTGGCATGATGCATGCGGTGGATTGGTTGGCATGATGCATGCGGGGGATTGGTTGGCATGATGCATGTGGGGGATTGGTTGGTTGGCATGATGCATGCGGAGGATTGGTTGGTTGGCATGATGCATGCGGGGGGATTGGTTGGCATGATGCATGCGGGGGGGCTGGTTGGCATGATGCATGTGGAGGGCTATATGTCTGCATGGTGAGTATGTGCTGGAAGCCCCACAGGCAGTGGAGCACACTGAGGCATCCTCATGGCACGGATGCTGAGAGGAGCAGGCTTTGGCAGTGCCGCCAGCTCCCATGCAGCAGCATCCAGTGCACACAGGAGGTGATGGCACTGGAGCAGCCGGAGTGACGCCTGGACAATAGCTCCCCAGAGGCGCATTGTGGAGGAGCAGGGATGCACCTACCTCGGAGACCGAGAGGCCGGATCCAGGCGCACACGGGCCTACGCTGTGCAGGGCTCTCAGTGCACACACGGCATGAAGCACCCCGGCAGATCCCTGCACCCCATCCTTGTGCAGCAGCGCTCACACGCAGCCGGCCTCCCGCACTGGACGCTCCCTGCAGCCTCCGGACTCTCTCATGGCAAAACAGTGTCCGCTCTCGGAATCCGGAGCCGCTGCTGCCGCCGGGTTTGGGAGAGGAAGCACGGTTTATTCGGACACGGGGGACTGGTTTGACAGCTTTGGTATGAATAGGAAGCCTGGCCCACAGCGCTGACACGGAGGCTGCATCACATTCCCTCACTGAGGCTGGGGAGGGGTGCTGAGCGCGGCGCATAGCTGGGCTGGAGAGCCACCTGCTGGCCGCGGACGGGCACTGCCGGCATTACCGCTCTATGCGCCACCTAGCGCCGGCTCTGATGGTGTCCGCTCAGAAAAACAAATGGCAATCATCTAACAGAGAGGGCTGGCGAGGCGAGAGCCCCAAACTGCCCGGACCTCTTCACCAGGCGCCATACAGCGGGGCAGAGACAGCGGAGATATGATACAGCAGAGCAGAGACAGCAGGGCAAAGACAGGATACAGCAGGGCAGAGACAGGATACAGCAGAGACATGATACAGCAGGGCAAAGACAGGATACAGCAGGGCAAAGACAGGATACAGCAGGGCAGAGACAGGATACAGCAGAGACATGATACAGCAGGGCAGAGACAGGATACAGCAGAGACATGATACAGCAGGGCAGAGACATGATACAGCAGAGACATGATACAGCAGGGCAGAGACATGATACAGCAGAGACATGATACAGCAGAGTCATGATACAGCAGGGCAGAGACATGATACAGCAGAGACATGATACAGCAGGGCAGAGACATGATACAGCAGAGACATGATACAGCAGGGCAGAGACATGATACAGCAGAGACATGATACAGCAGAGACATGATACAGCAGAGACATGATACAGCAGGGCAGAGACATGATAGAGCAGAGACAGGATACAGCAGAGCAGAGACAGGATACAGCAGGTGTGGGGGGTTAGCGTCACAAACAGGTAGGCAGCAGGGGCTTCAACAGATTGAGACAGTGACACAAAAGTAAAAGTTCAAGTCCAGGCGCTGCCTGGGTTTATTTGCAGGAAAAACAAAACACAAGACCTTAAAGTTCAGGCAAAAACACAAACCAAATGCCGGCTCGGCTGAGCTCTGCCTATACAGAGCGTTCCTCTCTGTCCTGCCCTATTAGGCGGTCCCAGCGCGGTTTCCCTCTTAGCAGCAGAGGTTCACAGGAAGAACAAACACAAGCCTGCAGGCCCAGGCTTTATAGGCCTAATACCAGCCTCACCTGGGCATGGGAGTGGCCACCCACCCTGCTCTTTGACCACTCCAGGAAAAGCCGACCCAGACTAAGCGGACTGGAACCGCTATACTAACACTGTGTCAGTAACATAGTGTTACTGACACCTTAGCTATCGGCCTTCCTTCACCGAGCCCAGGCTTCTTGGTGACACACGTTGCTACATATACTTCCTAGAGCCACATAAGACAGAACCCTAGAGGAAAAATACCTTCCCTCGGCGACATTGCCTGCCACCTTCTCACACAGGGCAGAGACATAATACAGCAGGGCAGAGACAGCGGAGATATGATACAGCAGAGCAGAGACCGCAGGGCAGAGACATGATACAGCAGAGACATAATACAGCAGGGCAGAGACATCGGAGATCTGATACAGCAGAGCAGAGACAGGATACAGCAGAGCAGAGACAGCAGGGCAAAGAAAGGATACAGCAGAGACAGGATACAGCAGAGACATGATACAGCAGGGCAGAGACATGATACAGCAGAGCAGAGACATGATACAGCAGAGACATGATACAGCAGGGCAGAGACATGATACAGCAGGGCAGAGACATGATACAGCAGGGCAGAGACATGATACAGCAGAGACATGATACAGCAGGGCAGAGACATGATACAGCAGAGACATGATACAGCAGGGCAGAGACATGATACAGCAGAGACATGATACAGCAGAGCAGAGACATGATACAGCAGGGCAGAGACATGATACAGCAGAGACATGATACAGCAGGGCAGAGACATGATACAGCAGAGACATGATACAGCAGAGCAGAGACATGATACAGCAGGTGTGGGGGGTTAGCGTCACAAACAGGTAGGCAGCAGGGGCTTCAACAGATTGAGACAGTGACACAAAAGTAAAAGTTCAAGTCCAGGCGCTGCTGGTTTATTTGCAGGAAAAACAAAACACAAGGCCTTAAAGTTCAGGCCAAAAACACAAACCAAATGCCGGTTCGGCTGAGCTCTACCTATACAGAGTGTTCCTCTCTGTCCTGCCCTATTAGGCGGTCCCAGCGCAGTTTCCCTCTTAGCAGCAGAGGTTCACAGGAAGAACACCCACAAGCCTGCAGGCCCAGGCTTTATAGGCCTAATACCAGCCTCACCTGGGCATGGGAGTGGCCACCCACCCTGCTCTTTGACCATTCCGGAAAAGCCGACCCAGACAAAGCGGACTGGAGCCGCTATACTAACACTGTGTCAGTAACATAGTGTTACTGACACCTTAGCTATCGGCCTTCCTTCACCGAGCCCAGGCTTCTCGGTGACACACGTTGCTCCATATACTTCCTAGAGCCACATAAGACAGAACCCTAGAGGAAAAATACCTTCCCTCGGCGACATTGCCTGCCACCTTCTCACATACCCTCCCCCACTGTTCGAGCCGGTGGGGTCGGACACATTTGGCCACCATACAGTGTGTTCGGGAAAGAGCATCAGCATTACCTTGTAACCTCCCTGCTCTGTGCTCCACTGTAAACTTGAAATTTTGTAAGGTAAGGAACCACCTTGTGACCCTTGCGTTCCTTTCCTTCGCCTGACACATCCAAGTTAACGGAGAGAGATCCGTGATTAACCGGAAGTGTCGGCTCAACAAATAATATTTAAGGGACTCGAGGGCCCATTTAATGGCTAAACAATCTTGCTCAACGATGCTGTAGTTTTTCTCAGCAGGGGTGAGCTTCCTACCTAGGTAGGTGACAGGGTGCTCCTCTCCATCTATCTCCTGTGAAAGCACTGCACCCAGCCCCACATCAGACGCATCCGTCTGCACAATGAACTCCTTTTTAAAGTTGGGAGTTACCAGTACTGGCGTGTCACTGAGAGCCAGCTTTAACACCTGGAACGCCCTCTCTGTTCCGGAGTTCCAAGTGACCATAACGGACTTACTGTGCCATGTCAGATCCGTCAGAGGTGCCGCTATACTAGCAAAGTTCTGAATAAATCGCCGGTAGTAACCCACAATACCTAGAAAGGCCCTCACCTGCCTTTTTGTTGTGGGCTGTGGCCATTACTGGATAGCTTGAACCTTATTGATTTGGGGTTTTATAATGCCTCTGCCGATTACATACCCCAAGTACCGGGCTTCCTCCAACCCCAAGGCGCACTTCTTAGGATTCGCTGTTAGCCCCGCTTCTCTCAGGGAATTAAGCACGGCCTGTACCTTGGGTAGGTGGCTGTCCCAGTCCTCGCTAAATATAATGAGGTCGTCCAGGTATGCTGATACATACCGACGATGGGGCTTGAGGATAATATCCATCAACCGCTGAAAGGTTGCCGGAGCCCCATGCAAACCAAAAGGTAAGCAGTTATACTGGTATAGGCCGTCCGGTGTGGCAAAGGCTGTCTTTTCTTTGGCTCGATCAGTAAGGGGAACCTGCCAGTATCCCTTAGTTAAGTCTAGGGTGGAGAAGTACCTTGCATGACCTAGCCTCTCGATTAACTCATCTACCCTTGGCATCGGGTAGGCGTCAAATTTTGACACTTCGTTAAGCTTCTGAAAGTCATTGCAGAAGCGTATAGAGCCATCGGGTTTTGGTATCAGTACAATTGGGCTGGACCACTTGCTTCTGGACTCCTTAACCCCGAGATCCAACATTTTCTGGACTTCCTCGGATATAGCTCGTCTATAGTACGGTTTCAACTGAACTTTCACCCCGGGATCCGTTACAATGTCATGTTTGATGACATTCGTACGTCCTGGTATTTCTGAAAATATATCAGAATTGCGTTGCACAAACTCCTTGGTCTCCTGTTTCTGGGACTTGGACAGAGATTCTGACACACACACCTCGGGAACGACACTACAGGGGGTGCTAACCGCCGTTATGTTCTCTCTGTCCTTCCACGGCTTAATTAGATTTACATGGTATAGTTGTTCGGGCTTACGTCTACCAGGCCGGGACACTTTATAATTTACCTCTCCCACCTTTTCGATTATTTCATAAGGCCCTTGCCATTTCGCCAAGAACCTACTTTCTAGTGTGGGCACCAACACTAATACCCGATCCCCGGGGTTGAAGTTCCTCACCTTGGCGGATCTGTTATAGACCCTGCTTTGGTCGCCTCTTGTGCCTGCTGTAGATGTTCCCTCCCAATGGGCATGACCGCAGCAAATCATTCCTGTATTAGGGAGATGTGCTCAATAACACTTCTGTAAGAGGTGGACTTATACTCACAAGTCTCCTTGGCTATATCCAGGAGGACCCGTGGACGTCTACCATAGACCAACTCAAATAGAGAGAATCCCGTTGACAACTGTGGGACTTCACGCACAGAAAACATTAGATATGGCAGCAGACAGTCCCAGTCCTTCCCATCCTTAATGACCACTCTCTTAGGCATATTTTTTAGTGTCTTGTTGAACCTCTCAACAAGGCCATCTGTCTGTGGGTGGTATACCGACGTACGTAAGTACTTGATGCAAAATAGTTTACACAACTCTTTCATGACTTTCGACATAAAGGGAGTTCCTTGGTCTGTAAGGATTTCTTTCGGTATACCAGTACGGGAAAACATCTGAAATAGTTCCTTTGCAATACCTTTGGACGAGGTATTTTGCAAAAGAAATGCCTCTGGGTAACGCGTGACGTAATCTAACACCACCAAAATGTATTGCTGACCCTTGGCGGACTTTACTAGGGGCCCGACCAGATCCATGGCCACCCTTTCAAATGGGATCTCTATGATAGGTAACGGGACCAGGGGACTACGGCAATGCGGCATTGGAGCTGTTAACTGACACTCTGGGCAGGACTCACAGTACCGTTTCACCTCAAGGTGGATCCCTGGCCAAAAAAATCGTTGGAGGATGCGCTCCTTGGTTTTTTCGGTTCCTAAGTGACCCCCTAGCACGAGCTTGTCCGCAAGGTCCAAGACCATTCTTCGATATGGCTGGGGTACCACCAGCTGTTTCACAACCTGCCCCCGGACCTTGTCGACTTGATATAGCAGCTCTTGGTTAACTGCCATGTGGGGAAACTCTGTATCGGCCCCTGGGTATTGGGGCTCCCCATCCACCACCTTAACATTTCCTCTGGCCCTCACTAAGGTGGGATCTCTGAGCTGAGCGGTTCTTTAATTATCACGGGAGACCTCCAGGTCAGGCATAGCAGCCTCCTCTTCCTGGTCCTCAGTCTCACCTGCGAGCACTTCTAGGGGAAAGTTGTCACCACTCTCTGGGGTCACCCCTACTGCCTGAACTGAAGCTTCTGGGTCAAAGGGCTCAGGGTAAACCGGAGACACAGCAATATTACGTTCAACCTTAGGCGTTACATGATGGTGCCATAAGTCCCAGAATAAGGGGAAGTCTCTTCCCAGGATCACGGTGTGCATTAGGGACCGTAGCACCCCCACTTCGTGGGAGGCGAGCCCGCAAGGAGTCTCTAGTTTCACTACAGCGGTAATATACTCCTTGTTGTCCCAATGGACACATAGCACCCCTATTACGCGTCCAGTGAGGGATGTGGGGTCAATCAAGCTGGCGTGCACCAGGGTGACCAGGCTCCCGGAGTCCAACAGAGCAGTTACGGGGTAGCCATTGACCTTAATGCTACACAGGTGCTGACCAGTCTCTGAGGCAGTCTCTGCGGAACACACGGGTCATGCGAACAGTGACCTCCGCCTAGCTGAGTCACACTCCATGGGCTCTGCGGTGAGGGGACAGTTTGCGGCTATATGTCCAGGTCCAACATAGTATGCGGCCCCAGTCTTCCTGAGACTCTGCCCTGGCCTGCCTATCTGGGAGATCTCCTTTCTTCCATTGGGCTCCCCTCGGCGCTACCACCCTTTGGGACACTTCTCACCCACCTGGGATATGGGACAGTCTTACCGGAGACTCTGGACGGTTTTCTGTTCCCGGGGTTGGAGCGTCCAGGAGGTACATCCTGTAGCAAGTCCTCCATAGCCTTGTACCTCTCCACGAGGTTTATGAGGTGCTCGGCATCCTTGGGGTCACCTTGTCCAACCCAGCGTTGAATCTCAGGAGGCAGGCAGCGGATAAAATTGTCGAGGACCACCTTTTCTACCATCTGGGCTGGCGTACACTCCTCCGGCTGTAGCCATTTTTTCACCAGGTGGACCAGGTCGTACATCTGGGAGCGCGCTGGTAGCCGGTCAGAATAAGTCCAGTTATGCACTTGACGGGCCCGCACCGTTGTGGTCACCCCCAAGCGGGCTAGGATCTGGCTCTTTAACTTACCGTAGTCCTGAGCATCCTGCTCGCCGAGGTCAAAGTACGCTTTCTGGGGCTCCCCAGTTAGAAAGGGCACCACTACCTCAGCCCACTGAGCCACTGGTAACTTTTCTCGCTCTGCTACCCTCTCGAAGACTCGGAGATAGGCCTCCACATCATCGGTGAGCATCATCTTCTGCATGGATGACTGTACCGCTGCGCGGGTGTCGGAAATCGAACTTGGCGCCCTATGTACACTTTGCGCCACAGCCAGGACTTGCTCTTGGAGCTGCTTGTTGATATGCTGTTGTTTCTGAATAGCGAGGCGGTTAGTCTCTATCAGCAAGGCGTTGGTCTCCGCCTGAGCTCTCATAGACTCGTCGTGCACCTTTTGTTGGTTCGCCGTCATTAGTTGGAGGCTGCTGTTAGCCTGGATCAGCTGCTTCAGAAGTTCGTCCATCTTGGTCGTCGCTGCTTGCTGCGCTGCTGCAGCTTTAACCCAGGACATAGCTTCACAGCTCTTTCCAGACACTTTTCAGGGTCTGTTGCCCGTAGCAATGGGTTTTGCGTAACTGCAGCCAATGTCCTTAAAACACGTGTATGTCCCTTTAAGTCTTTGCCCACATATAAGACACCATATGTGGGGGTTAGCATCACGAACAGGTAGGCAGCAGGGTCTTCAACAGACCGAGACAGTGACACAGAAGTAAAGTTCAAGTCCAGGCGCTGCCTGGGTTTATTTGCAGGAGAAAACAAAAACACTAGACCTTAAAGTTCAGGCAAAAACACAAACCAAATGCCGGCTCGGCTGAGCTCTACCTATACAGAGCGTTCCTCTCTGTCCTGCCCTATTAGGCGGTCCCAGCGTGGTTTCCCTCTTAGCAGCAGAGGTCCACAGGAAGAACAAACACAAGCCTGCAGGCCCAGGCTTTATAGGCCTAATACCAGCCTCACCTGGGGCATGGGAGTGGCCACCCACCCTGCTCTTTGACCACTCCAGGAAAAGCCGACCCAGACTAAGCGGACTGGAACCGCTATACTAACACTGTGTCAGTAACATAGTGTTACTGACACCTACAATGACGGCCTTCCTTCACCGAGCCCAGGCCTCTCGGTGACACGCATTGGTCCAGAGGCTTCCTAACGCCACATAAGACAGAACCCTAGGGGAAAAATACCTTCCCTCTGCGACGTCGCCTGCCACCTTCTCACACAGGGCAGAGACATAATACAGCAGAGCAGAGACATAATACAGCAGAGACATGATACAGCAGAGAAGAGATATGACACAGCAGAGCAGAGACATGATACAGCAGGGCAGAGACATGATACAGCAGAGCAGAGACATGATACAGCAGGGCAGAGACATAATACAGCAGAGCAGAGACATGATACAGCAGAGCAGAGACATGATACAGCAGGGCAGAGACATGATACAGCAGAGACATGGTACAGCAGAAACATGATACAGCAGGGCAGAGACATGATACAGCAGAGCAGAGACATGATACAGCAGGGCAGAGACATGATACAGCAGAGCAGAGACATGATACACTAGAGCAGAGACAGGATACAGCAGAGACATGATACAGCAAGACAGAGACATGATACAGCAGAGACATGATACAGCAGAGCAGAGACATGATACACTAGAGCAGAGACAGGATACAGCAGAGACATGATACAGCAGAGACATGATACAGCAGAGACATGATACAGCAGAGACATGATACAGCAGGGCAGAGACATGATACAGCAGGGCAGAGACATGATACAGCAGGGCAGAGACATGATAAGGCAGAGCAGAGACATAAGGCAGAGCAGAGACATGATACAGCAGGGCAGAGACATGATACAGCAGAGCAGAGACATAATACAGAAGAGCAGAGACATGATACAGCAGGGCAGAGACATGATTACCAACAGGGCTAGAGAACATAGAGTATTACAGCAGAGCCGGACACTTAACTACAGCAGAGTAATGAGTACTTGTTACACGTAGAGCAGATGATTGGATCGCAGAGACAGGATACGCAGAGCAAGAGAACATGATAACAGCAGAGGGCAGAGACATGATACACCAGCAGGCAGGGATCATTACTCAAAGCAGAGACCGAGACATGATTACAGCAGTGTCATGATACAGTTGAGCACAGACATGGATAACAGCTAGGGTACGAGACATGGTACTCAGCAGAAAACATAATACAGCAGGCGGAGAGACATGATACAGCAGGAGAAAATTGCATACTGCAGACGAGTCATGATAACAGCAGGGCACGAGACATAATTACAGCAGAGCAGATAGAATGACCCTCAGCAGAGCAGATGACATGATACAAGCTGGTCATGAATTAAAGGCAGTGGCGCAGAGACATGATACAGCCTAGGGCAGAGACCATAATACAGCAGGGCAAGACGACATAAAACTGCAGCAGCAGAGACATCGAATACAGCCAAGGGCAGAAACATGATACAAGCAGGGCAGAGACATCAATTACAGCATGAGGACATGATACAGAAGAGCAAGACGACATTGATACAGCAGGGCAGAGACATGATGCACAGCAGAGCTCAGCATTCACAGCTAGAGTTCATTATACAGCACACAGGGCAAGAGACATGATACAGGCAGAGGGGGGGGGGGGAGACATGGTATACATGACAGAGACATGATACAGCAGGGCAGAGACATGATACAGCAGAGCAGATACATAATACAGCAGAGACATTATACAGCAGAGCAGAGACATAATACAGTACAGCAGAGCATAGACATGATACAGCAGAGCAGAGACATGATACAGCAGAGCAGAGACATGATACAGCAGCCGCACGCCAGTATACATAAATACAGCAGGGCAGAGATCCATGAAAATATAGGAGAGCAGAGGGATCATGATACAGCAGGGCAGATGATACATGATAAATACAGGGCAGGGTACATATAACAGCACGAGGCTTAATACACTGCAGAGCAGTTACATCGACTTAATACAGTACAGCAGAGCACTAGACATGATATCAGCAGGAGTCGTATGTAGATAACATCAGATAGGTCGAGTTTGTTACAGCAGGGCAGAGTACTAACATCGTGTTGATCGATTTTACAAGCATGTGAGCTCGAATTACTCGATAGAATAATACAGTCAAGTTCTGTGGTTCTAAGAGCGCATCTAATACTGAATAGACATTTCTGGAGCTATGAGTTACTGCACTGACTCTACTATGCCCTTGGCGTCGAAGTATTTACACGCGAGGATTGGGTAGAGTCATTTATTAGTAATCAGAGCTCAACAGAGAGACGCATGAATGAAATACCGACTATACGTACTCAGGGCCAGGTGGGATTCATAACATCAGCTAACGCCAGAGGAGAACGATTGAAGTCTCATGTACAGATCGCATTATGTAGGAACTATGATGCTTACCTCAAAGCAGCAAATAGCGCGCAGATCGCAAAGTATGGTGTGATACCGAGATATTGCTCTTGTAGGACATTTATAATTCGCTAAAGCTAGAGCATTGAGAGGATCAGTGCACCCTCTAACGCTAAACAAGTTCTTTATGAGATTATGGAGGCCCGACCTTGGAACCCATACCCAGCAAATGACAGAGCACTTGCAACTCAAAGCAGGGGACACAATGCAGATGACATGAGAATTAGTGACACGGAGCTCAGGAGTACATGAGTAAATCTAGTAGTGTCAGAGAGAGCATGATTACGGCGAGCAGCGGCTCAGAGACATAATATACGAGAGAGACAGAGAACGATGATTTGACACTTAGAGCAGAGAGACAAAGGGATACTGCGCGCTAAGAGTCGTCGCTTCTATGATCCTGAGTGTATTCTAGAAGATGAACGAGATATGATCATGACGAATACAGCATGGAGCAATACTTATGAAGTATTTATTTATACCTAATGTATCAGGAGGTAGTGAGATCTCCCTTTGGAATTAACAGTATTAGAGAGTCAGGTGGGCTTGGATGGATTATCATATGGTACGGTAGTCTGTCTTCGATATGAGTAGACTTAGATTATATATAGGTACAGCACAGCGGTACTCATGATGAACGACATTAGACAAGATGCTCAGGCAGAGCTACAGTCGAAGGAGATCCTTATTGAGCCGTCAGCAGTAGAACTCATAACGATGATCGCACCTGAGTTTTAGTCAGCCAGGGTTCCTATGAGATGGCTCTATGATTTCGCATTCTCCGCAGTTTAAAGTCAGAGATTCCATAAAAAGTAGTCGTCTCGCCCAGGGCGGTTTGACGCAAGCAGGGACTACTCGATAATTTACAAGCTCAGAGACGATGATAGGATTTTTAACAAGATGATCAGATCTCAGTATCGCAGAGACATGAATTACAGCCAGAGAACATGATACCGTGGGCGAGACATGATACAGCAGGAGGAACATTGAGTACAGCCAGAAAACATGATACAGCAGGGCAGAGACATGATACAGCAGAGTCATGATACAGCAGAGCAGAGACATGATACAGCAGGGCAGAGACTTGATACAGCAGAGCAGAGACATGATACACTAGAGCAGAGACAGGATACAGCAGAGACATGATACAGCAAGACAGAGACATGATACAGCAGGGCAGATACATGATACAGCAGAGACTTTATAAAGAGTCATGTACAGCAGGGCAGGACATGGTACAGCAAAAAATGATACAGCGGGCAGAGACATGATCAGGAGACATGATACAGAAGAAAACATAAATCAGCGGAAAGGACATAATACAGAGAGTCATGATACCCAGAGATGATAAAAGGGGCAGAGACAAAAACAAAACAGGAGATACGCAGGGCCAAAAGCAGATAAAACGAGACAGTTTTTAAAAGGCAAAAACAGGGGGCAGAGCTGAAAGCAGAGCATGATACAGCAGGGCAGAACAGGATACAACAGGGGCTTGATAAGCAGGGAAGACATATACAGCAGAAATGATACAGCAGGGCAGAAAGGACATTACAGCAGAGCATGATAAAAAGGAGAACATGATACACAGAGAATGATAGACAGGAGAGAAAGATCACAGGAAAGAAAGGATACAGTAGAGACAGTAAAGCAAGCAGAGACATGATACAGCAGGGCAAGAATATTAAAGCAAGCAAGACATGATAAAACAGACTGATACAGCGGGGAGCACGGACATATACAGCAGGGCAAAAAGACATGGTAAAAGCAGAAAACATAATACGCGGGGCAGAGAATGATACAGGAGCATGATACAGCAGATCATATACAGCAGAGAAACAGACTGTACAGCAGGGGCAGAGACATATAAGCGGACTGTACAGCAGAGACATGATCGCAGAAACATAATAAAGCAGGGAGGGGACATAATACAGCAGAGCATGATAACGCAGGCAGAAACAGAACAGAAAAACATATACAGCAGAGCGGACATGAACAGCAAAGTAAGACAGGATCAAGGCAGAGAAATGATACAGCAGGGCAGAAAAATGATTCCCCAGAAAAACATGATACAGCAAGTAAGCGGGATACAGCAGGCAGAGAATGATAAGCGGGCAAGACATGATACAGCAGAGCAGAACATATTCAGAGGGTAGAGAATGATACAGCAGGCAGAAACATGATATTTTTTTTTTTTTCCCCGGGGAGGACATGATACTCAGGGCAGGACATGTTCAGCAGGGCAAAAATGGTACAGCAGAGGAGAGAAGATAACAGAGCAAGACAGTTTAAGGCGAGCAGAGACTGATACACAGGGCGAACATGATACAGAAGGCAGCCCCGAACAATAACATGATCCACAGAGCAAGAATGATCAGCAGGCAGAGTGATACAGCGGGCCCAGAGACAATAAGCGAGCAGAGACATGTACAGAGAGTCATTTACAGCAGGCAGAGAATATACAGCGGGGAGAGACTAAAAAAAGCAAGCAGAGACATTACAGCAGGGCAGAGATTATACAGAGAGCAGGACATAACAGCAGGGCGAGACATAATCCAGAGCAGGGGAATGACACGCAGAGACAGGATACGCAGATAGAGACGGGAACAGAGAGCAAGAAGATACAGCGGGGCAGAGACATGTCACGGGAAAAAGGAAAAATGCAGGAAGACATGATACAGCAGGCTCATGTACACGGGGCAGAGACTATACACGGGGCGAGACATGATAGCAGGGGCAGAGAAAGGGTACAGCAAAAGGGAGAGAATAATACAGCAAGAAAGGGGGACATTAAAGGCAGGAGACATGATACGGCAGAGCAGAAACATAATACAGCAGAGCAGAGACATGATACAGCAGGGCAGAAACATGATACAGCATAGACAAATCCACGAGCAAAACTGATAAGCAGGGAGGCATATACAGCGGGGCAAGACTTTTACAGCTGAGCAGAGACATGATACAGCAGAGACATGACACAGCAGGGCAGAGACATGTACAGCAGGGCAAAACCCATTTTAAATAGGAGAAGAATGATACAGCGGGTGGGAATAATACAGAGAGCAGAGAAGGAACAGCAGAGCGGGAAAAATTTACAGCAGAGAGAGACATGAACAGCGGGAGAGACAATTCACGGGGGCGGAGACATAAATACAGCAGAGCAAACATGAACAGCAAAAAACATGATCAGCAGGGAAGAAGATACAGCAGAAAATGATACAGCGGGGAAGACATGATACAGAAAGGGGAATATACACAGAGCAGAGACATGTAAGCAGGGCAGAGACTGAAAAAGGGAGGACATGATAAGAGAGAACATGAAAGAGAAATCACGGAGACATGTTTTAAGCAGAGCATGTACGAGGGCCCAGGACATGATCGCAAGAAGCAGGATACAGCAGGGAGAGACATGTAACGAGAAAAGACATGATACAGCAGGCAGAAACATGATACAGCAAGCAGGATATGATACGGGGCAGGGAAAACATATACAAGGGCAAGACAGATACAGCAGGAACATGAAAAACAGCAGAGCATAATCACCAAGAGAAATGAACACCAGAGACATGTACGGGGCAGAGCATGTACAGAGGGCAGGGGGCCACAGAGCGAGACATGATCACAAACAATGATACAGCAAGACAGATACGCAGAGCAGATACAGCAGGGAGAGACAGGGTACGCAGAAACAATTTTAAGCAGGGCAGAGACATGATACGCAGGACATGATACAGCGGGACAGAGACATATAAGCAGGGAGAGAATAAGAGCAGAGACTGATAAGCAAGAATGATACCGGCCATGAACAGCAGAGCATGATCCCAGCAAACATGATACGGGGGCAGAGACATGATTCAGCAGAGTCAATACAGCAGGGCAGAGACATGTACAGCAGAAAACCAGATAAGCGGGCAGAAACGATCAGAGAGCAGAGAATGATACAGCAGGGCAGAGAATGAATACAACAGGCAGAGACATGATACACAGGAATAACAGCAAAAACATGATACAGCGAGACAGATAAGAGGGCAGAGAATGATGCAGCAGGGGGTAGAGACATGATACACAGGCAGGACATGTTTTCAGCGGGCGAGACTATACACAGGGAGAGAATAATACAGCGAGCAGGAACATGAAAGGGCAGAGCAGAAAACTGATACGGCAGAGCAAAAAATAAACAGCCCAGACAGAGAAATAACAGAGGAGAAACTGATACACATAGACAAATCCAAGAGCAAGCATGGATACGCAGGGCAGGACGATACAGCAGGCAAACAATACAGCAGCAGCATGATACAGCAGAGAAAATGATACAGCAAGAGACATGATAAGCAGGGCAGGACATATAAGAGAGAAGACATAAAGCAGGGAGAGAATAAAAAGCAGAGGGGAACATGAACCAGGCAAGAATGTACAGCAGGCAGGGGGAATATTACAGCAGGGCGGAAAATAATACAGCAGAGAAGGGGAAAAGGGAACAGCCAGCAGAGCAAGAACATGAACAGCAGGGCGAGACAGAACAGCGGGCAGAGACATAAACAGCAGAGCAGAGACATGATACAGAAAAACATATGATAAGCAGAAAACAGATACAGCAGAGCATGATACAGCGGGGCAGAAAGTACAGCAGAAAATGATACAGCAGGGCAGGAATGTACAGCAGAGATGATACAGCGAGCAGAGACATGATACGCAGGGCGAGACATGATGGGGAAAGCAGAGACATGTACAGCAGAGACAGTTAAAGTGGAAGAACGCAGAGAAGATACAGCAGAGACATATACAGAGGGCAGGACAGATACAGGAGACAGATACAGCAGGGAGACATATACAGGAGCAAAGACAGAAAACCCGAGCAAAAAACCAAAACGGGGGAAAATGATACAGCAGGGGAGACATGAACAACAGGGAGAAAAATGAACAGCAAGCAGAGACTGAAACAGCAGAGCAAAAAGAACAGCAAGCCATGATACAGCAGCAGAGACAGATCTGCAGAGCAGAGACATGTAAAGAGTAGAGCAGGATACAGCAGAGCAGAGATATGATAAGCAGGCGGGGGCATGATACAGCAAGCTGAAAACCATGATTACACAGGGCCATATACACAGAGTGAAACATGATACAGCAGAGACATGATACAGCAAGAGAGACAGATACGGGGGGCGAGAATGATACAGCGGGCAGAGAAATAAAAGGGCAGGGCAGAAACCATGAACGCAGAGCAGAGACATTTACGCAGGGCGGGAGACATGAACGCAGGGCAGAAAATGAAAGCAGAGCAGAGACATGAACAGCAAAATATGATACAGCAAGACATGTACAGCAGAGTCATGAAACAGCAGGAGAGACATGTACAGCAGAAAATTATAACAGCGGGGCAAGACATGTACAAGCAGAGCATGTTACACGGCAGAACATTACAGCGGGAAGAATGATAGGCGGACAGATAAGCAGAGACATGTACAGCAGGGAGAGACAGGGAAAAGGGGGCCCCCCAAAAAGACATGATACAGCAGAGCAGAGACATGAAACAGCAGAGCAGAAACATGATACAGCAGGAAAGAGAATGAAAAGCGGGCCCGGGAGGCAATAACAAAAAGGGAGAGAATGATACAGCAAGCAGAGAAAAAACAGCAAGCAAAACTGATACGCAGAGCCATATACGAGAGCGGACATGATACGCAGAGACTGATACGCAAAGAGACAGGATACGAGAGCGAGAATGATAACAGGCGAGCCCTGATAAGCAGAGCTGAAACATGAACAGAAGCCATGAACAGAGAGCGAATATACAGCAGAGACATTTACAGCAGGCAGAGACATATACAGCGGGCAGAGACATATACAGCAAAAAGCAAGGAAACATGAACAGCAGAAGAAGAATGAACAGCAGAGGAGCATGATACAAAAAGAGCAGAGAATGATACAGCAGAGAAGAAAAAACATGATCGCAGGCAGAGACATGATACCAGCAGGGCAGGACATATAAAGCAGAGCAGAGAAAGATCAGCAGGGCAGGAGACATGATACAGCAAGGGCAGGAAGATACAGCAGAGCAGAAAAAGAACAAGAGCAGAGATATGAACAGCAGGGCAGAGACATGATACAAAACAGGGCGGGGAGAATATACACAGGCAGAGACATAAAAGCAGAGCAGGCAGAACAGCAAAAACAAAATACGCAGAGCCAGATACGAAAGAGAACATGAAGCAGAGCAGAGACTGATAAGAAATAGAGACGGGATACAGCGAGCAGGATATGATATGCAGAGCAGAGAATGATCAGCAGAGCAAAAATTTTTACAGCAGGACAGAAAGCAAAGCAGAGACATTTACGCAGAGCAGAGAAAAGATACAGCAGAGCAGAGATATATACGCAGGCAAAGACATGATACAGCAGGCAGAGACATAATACGCCGAGCACACATGATTTACAGCAGGGAAAGGAGGGGGATAAAATACAGCGGGCGAGACATGATACAGCAGAGCAAAATATGATACAGCAAGCCCTGTTTGCAAGCAGAGACAGGTACAGCAGGGCAGAGACTTTACAGCAGAGCAGAGCATGTTACAGCAGGGCAGAGACATAATACGCAAGCAGAACTGATACAGCAGGGCAGAGAAAAGGTACGCAGGGCCCAGAGACGGATAAGCGGGCAAGACAGGAATAGCAGGGAGAGACAGTAAGCGGGGCAGAGACTATACAAAAACAAGAATGTTACAGCAGGGGGCATAGACATGTTACAGCAGGGGCAGGAAAACATAATACAGAAAGGGCGAGACATGATACAGCAGGGGCGGGAACATGAACAGCAGGGCAGAAAACATGATACAGCAGGAGAAAAAACCCTTCAGAGTCTACACAGAGCAATGTGAACGTTTATTGCTTAAATGTAGAGGGAGAATGTATGATCAGGTTTTTCAAAACTTTCTGGCGTCAAATGCGCCCAAGTGAGCCGGCTACGATGTCTAATGGCCTAACAAATGTGATAGGTGTTGTTGTTAGTTACTTTTCACACGGCGTTTTTGGATTTTTTTGGGATCCGAAAACGCATCCAAAAACGCAGTTCAATGGACCCCAAAATTTACCAGCTGACCAACAGTACTGGTTTTAGACCAAGATTGAGTCAGTTCTTAGAATGGATTCGAAAGACGCGATGTAACATGCATCAGTGATCAGTCATGTGAACGCCAATATGTGTTTTACATTGCGAGCAGTGTAAAATCACACTGCTCAGTGTTACATGCGTTTTTGGATCCCAAAACGCCGTGTGAACATAACCTGAGACTCGACACTTTCTAATGCGCCTAACATGTGGGGGTGTTCTGGCGGTGTGTCGCACCACACTTATAATATTAGACACATATATGAATGTGGTTCGGGAAAACTAAGCGCATTACTGCTCGAACAGGCAGATCTATTTCAATGTGGTCTGCCTGAGCCTGAGGAGTTGAAGTGGAGCTAGATTTGCTGTTAGGGAAAAAATGTCCAATATTTCTCAATTTATACCAGTGCAATAATAAAAACGAATAAAGCAAATCCAGCACACCTGCGGTTGGAAGGAAAGTTAAAATCCCAAACTTTTATTCCGTAGCTTTAAAATGTGATGGTCCACAAACAGAAGAAAATAGACATGCCCGACATCAAGGCTGGCTGTACCGATGCGTTTCGGACAAGATGATCCTTATTCGTGGCATGAACACACAATGAAAGGTTAAACTTTAAAACCTTATCAAGCCAATGGGATCAGGATCTCAAAACGGAAAAGAAGGGAACATCCCCAAGTGAACAAACTAAACTTTACCAAACACATACAATGAAATTGTGATAAACTGATAAATGGATAATGGAAAAATGAAAAACTTGATATGACTTACAAAAATTCAACATAGCATAGATAGATAAATAAACTCATACTGATGAAAAATATAAGCATATATAATAAAAAAAAAGGTGGAGTAGTGGAATAGAAAAAAATGCCTAAAAGTAGTACATGAGATCTCATCTTAGATTGAGGCCAAATGGAAACCTAGTATTCGGTTTGAAAATCCAAAAAGCTTCCCTCTTGAATAAGCTATATTTCTGAGCGCCTCCCCGCTGTGGCTTGCAGACACGTTCAATACCACTAAATGTGAACGTGTCCGTACCAGAGGCGTGTTCCTGAACAAAATGTCTTGAAGCGCTGGACATATTGGGATTGCCACCTTTACAAATCGCCATTAGATGCTCCATGATACGGATTTTAAGTTTTCGGCTGGTGCAGCCTACATATTTTAGGTTGCAGACTGCACAGGTAGGGTATGTTCACACGCCGTGTTTGGATCCGATTTTGGATTTGAAAAACGCATCCAAAAACGCAGCTGCGCCTTTCGGATCAAAAATTGACATGACAATTCTTTGAATAGATCTGAAAGATGCAAGTAAACATGCATCACTGATCACTCGTTTGAATGCCAATGCGTGTTTACCATTGCAAGCAATGGAAAACACACTGCTCATTGCTAGATGCGTGTTTGGGTCAGTCTATTTTTTTTTATGCAATTCAGAGTTTGTCTGCTTATGCTGATGTTTGTGATGAAATCACTACAGTATATTAATACATATTGATGTTTTATTCAACAATAAATGTGAATTCTTGTTCATGGAAAAATAAGACATCACCTAAAAATAAGTCTTAGCTCGTCTTTAGGAGTAAAAATTAATATAAGACACTGTCTTATTTTCGGGGAAACAGAACACGCCGTGTGAACATACCGTAATGACATAAACAACATAAGGGGTTTTGCAATTAATATAATGTTTTACTTTAAATGTATTTTTTCCCCTGCTGTCTGAAAAACTACAGACTATGGTGGCAAATTTACATGTGCTGCATCGGTAAAACCCGCACTTAAGAAACCCTGCATGTGATAACCATACTTGTGGTTTATTATAATTAGAAAATAAACTAGGAGATAGTTTAGAGGCTAGGTTTGTCCTCTTTTCGCTACATACGTACAACCATCCTTCGTGAGGGAATGTAAGGGCTTGTCTCTACGGCAGGTTTTTCAGACGGTTTTATAGACAGTTTTTGGTTTTGAAAGCCGTCTGTAAACCGGCTGTCAAACTTTATCACGAACCTCTATGGAAAATGCACGGATTTTCCGCTGGACGGTTTTTTAGACCGCCGGCGGTACGAAGAATATTGAATATATTCATTTTTCCGCCCGTTTTTTGGGCGGAACATGTACCTGTCAATGCGGAGAAAAGCTATCCCCCTGCGGCCGTGTACACGGATCCAAAACAGAGCAAGTACTGGCCGGATAATCCGACCGGTATTTGCTGCATGCTGTGTAAACGGCCCCTAATACTTCATCTTGCCACAGGATAGGTAGATTCTTTCTGATAATATTTGTGATTTCTGAGAATTGGTTACTAAAAGGAGTTGAAAAAAATGACAGTTGTTTTATCCCGTGTATTAGACACTCGTTTATTTGAACTAAGTAAAGACAGTAAAACACACAGGCGAGGCGCTTTGAACTTTAGATACCATTCATGAGTGCACAAGAACCACTTTTATAGATTCAGGTGCATTATACACTTTGCACAATGCACTTTGACGTGGTTATTGGCATATATGTCTCCCTAAGTCTTGAGACCTGATGCTTCCGCTGTCTGTGAACCAGATTCCTTCCATGTTGTGCCATAAATCCCTGGGACAGATTCAGTCCTGCATTCAGTGCGTCAGAAAGTGTCATAAATTTGTATTCCCAGACCTCCTGTCTCTCCAGGACTTGAAGTTGCCTCTTACTATAACCACTTTTATGCTTTTTATTGTGTTGGGGACTACAGAAGTGACTCGCCCCAGGTCTGTTTGTCTCTTAGGTTAGGTCCACACGGCGTGAAAACCAAATCCTAACAACGTTCATAAAACTGAGTTTTTTGTTCAGTCTGACAGAAGCTGCTGAAAAAAAAGACAGGTTTTTGGCGCGTTTTGCGTTTTTGGTGTGTTTTTTGCAGAAATGCAAAGCATTATAATTACTGTGGATTTCAGCAAAACAGCACCAAAAATATCCTGTGCTTTACATTGACTCCAATAGTAAATTTTCTGTCCTGCTCTGTAGTTTTTTTGCAACATGTTTCAAAAAAATGACAAGCACAAATACGAGCAGAAAAAAAAAAACATTCTGTGGAGACAACAGAACGTTTTTACTATTAAAGTCTATGGGACCTGTTTTCAGTTGCTTTTTCAGCACTGAAAATTTGTACAGTGGAGACATAGCCTTACTCTGTTTCTCACTTGATTCGCCGACATAGAGACCCCAAGTAGGGTATTTAGTGCACAGAATCAGTTACACAACGCCGCATGTATGTGTTGCTCCCTAGACCCTCATTTAATACTCCTCTATTTTCAGGTCAGGTATTTATATTATTTTAGTATAAGGTTTAATGGGGATATATTATGTTATTACTTGTCTGGCTGATCGTATACATTATAAGGAGTGGTTTAATAAAGATTTCATTTTTTAAGTTAAGTGTATTTTTGTTGTTGGTGTTTTTGATACTTGGTAAACCACTTTTGGTTATTTTCATGTGTATTGGCCCATTATTAAATATAGGTGTGGTGGCAATAACTGTAAATGGCACACTATTAGGGTGCGTCCCCACGACACAGCACAAATACCAGTCGGTTTATCCGTGCACACGGCCCTCGGGGGGACGTCTTTTCTCCACGATTAGCAGAGAAAAGACCTCCCCCTTCCCTTCTTCATATTCTGTCCGAAAACCAGACAGAAGAATGAACAAGTACAATGTTTTTCAGGCGGCCGCGGGTTTGAAAAACCGCCGGACGGAAAACCCGTGCAGTGGGAACTGCTGCACGGGTTTTCCATAGCAGCCTGTGTAAAAGTTTGTGGCCGGTTTTTCAGACGGTTTGCAAAACTGTAAGTAGTGAAAATAAGATTTGTCGGGGAGATTATATATATATATATATATCATTATATATATATATATAATATAATATATATATATTATATAATATATATATATTCTTTTATAAGATTTGAAATGGGATCAATTTTCTATTTCGGGCCTCTGTCATATTCACAAATCTAAATAAGTCATGCCCCAGCCAAGGTTGAGTAAAAAACCCTGAAGAGCTAGATGATAGAAGGGGTGTACACAAAAAAGAGACCATAGTTGAGGCCTTGGACGCAAGAGGAAATCTAGATTTGCAGTAATTCCATATGGCGATACCCTATTTATATAGTTTTTTTTTATGTTGAAGCACTTAAAAAAAAAAAATGAAAAGTGTTTTTAGTGTTTAAAACAATATTTATGCATCGCTATCTTCTGAGAGCTATACATTTTTTATTTTTCCGTATACAGAGCTGTATAAGGACTTTTTTTTTGCGGGATGAACTGACGTTTTAATTGGTACAACTTTGGCGTTTCTAGGAGTTTTTGATCGCTTTTTATTCCATTTTATGTGCTGCGGGATGAACAATAATCTTAATTCTGTGATTGTTTTTTTTTTTTTTTTTTTACGGCGTTCACCGTACGGGTTAATTAACATGACAGATTTATAGGGCAGGTCGTTACGCACGCGGTGATACCAAATATGGGTACTTTATTTATTTTTGATTACTTTTTTTCACTTTTTCACATTTTTATTTTACTTTTCCCCATAGGGGATTTGAATGAGAGATCTTTAGATCTCTCATTCAATAGGAATCAGTGCATAGCTTGTTGCTATGACTGGTTCCTATGACAACTGTCAGTCACGATGCCGGCCATGGCATGGCCGGGCATCGTGACGTCACAGACACACCGGAAGGCATTCTCTGCCCTCCGTGCTGTCTGTCAGAGGACAGGAGCTGCACGGATCGCCCGATCCGTGCGCTTGCGCCCGCCGACAGAGACGCAGGAGAGCGCATCTCCTCCTGCGTCTCTCTTAGTTATTGCGACCCGATCGTCGCGATAATTAAGGGGTTAACCCCCCCTCTCCCCGGAGCGATCCGGGGTCGGGGCCGACGCTGCGGGATGTCAGCTGTAATATACAGCTGACACCCTGCGCCGATCGCCCGAACTCTGCTTTAGAGTTAGCACGATCCTCAGGACGTATCCATACGTCCAGGTGCGTTTACCCCCAAACGACCTGGACGTATGGATACGTCTAAGGTTGTTAAGGGGTTAATCAACTGCGGGAGCTATCTATTCAACCGATTAGCTATGATTTTTGAGAAAATTTTTAACTCAGAATTAAGTAGGTCAATTGGTCGATATTTTACACTGGGTCTCTTCCTGGTTTATGAATGAGGGTGACATGTGAATGAAACATAGTATGCGGGATAGGGGAACACTAGAGAAATGAGTTATTTAATTGTAGCATGAAAGGGGTTAAAGTCTCAGAGTATACCTTAAAGTAGGGGGAGCCCCTTTGGGGCCCGGAGTTTTCCCCGGGTAGGGAGTTTCTTTTAAAAATTCCTTTAAGCTCCCCCAATTCGACTGGGAGGGTTTGGGGGGTTTGAGGGCCTCCGGGGGCGGGTTTTAAAAGAAATTCTATAAAGTGCTGTGCTTCTTTTTTATTGTGTGGAAGACCCCTGGGTAAAAAATGAGAAAAATTTGAAGGAAAAAATTTGCTATAGACCTGCGGGGGGGGAACCTATGGCACCCAGCCCCAAAGGGGGCATGCGGGCCCCCTTGCTGGGCCCCCATGCCAGGTGGCCCCCGCGCCTTCCCGATTGTTCCAAAAAAGCTGCGCCCGGGGGGGCCCGGCCCTCTGGGTCCAAAAGTGTCGGAACCCGGGGCCTTCGGGCCCCCAGGGGCCCAAAAACAGCGGCAGTCGGGCCCCCCGCGGACCCCCAGGCTGAGTTTGTGCGCGGGGTCCATGTGCTCATTGGCACAACGCGATTTTTAAATTTCCCCATTGCTCGCTTTCCCGTCCTCGGGGGGCACAGCCCCTCATGGGTGACGCCAAGGAGCTGACAGAGGAGGGGGCCCCCCGGAGGGGGATAAGGGACAGAAGAGGAAGCGCGCAGCTGGGCGAGGGAAGGTTTGGGGTTTTTAGGGGTTTTTTTTTTGTGTTTAAAAAAAATACAGGCAGTGGGGGGGGGAGTGCAGGTATTTTCCCGGCTGGGGGAGGGGTATTACGGCTGGGGGGGGTGGCTAAAACGGCTGGGGGAAACTAGCTATAACAGGCTGGGGGGGCTAACTATATTCAGGGGGGGGAGCTAACTATTTACAGGCCGGGGGGAGTGCTATTTTTCAGGCGGGGGAGCTGGTTTAAAACAGGCCGGGGGAAAATGGGTTTTATACAGGCCGGGGGGGTTGGGTTTTATACAGGCCCGGGGGGCTGGTTTTATACAGGCCGGGGGAGGGTTTTATACTGCTGTGGGGGGTGGTATTTTTACTGCTGTGGGGAGTGGTATAAAAACCCCGCGTGGGGGGGAGCTATTCTTTACTGCTGGGGGAGGCTAAACTATTTACTGGGGTGTGGGGGAGGGTTTCTATTATGGCTGGTTGGGGGGAGAGTTATCTATATAATGGCCCGGTGGGGAGTGTTTTCTATTATACTGGTGGTGGGGGGAGTTATCTGTATATGGGTTGGGGGGGGGAGTTATCTGTTTTTCGGCTGGGGGGGGATAGTTTTTGTTTTTACTGGCTAAATGGGAGAGTTTTGTATATAGTAGTGGGGGGAGTATCTGTTATAGCTAGTTTGGGTTTGAGCGATCTGATTCTGGCTGGTGAGGAGAGCTATCTTTTATTTCTGCTAGTGGGGAGAGCGAAACTGGTTTTACGGTGGTTTGGGGGAGGTTTTCTGTATACTGGCTGGTGGGGAGAGCTATCTATTGTATACTTCCCGTGGAGAGCTTTTTTGTTGGGATATTGCCTGTGGGGACCTTTTATTCCCGCCCGTGGGGAGCCCATCTGTCTGTTTTTCCCCGCCCGTGGGGAGCTATCGTCTGTTTACTGCCTGTGGGGAGCAATCCCCCCCTTTTACAATGCCCGTGGGGGGCTAACTGTCTTTTACATGCCTGTGGGGGGCTATTTTGTCTTTTACAAAGCCTTGGGGGGGGGTGTATACGGGTTTTGGGGGGCCTATATCTATATACTATCTGCCGGGGGGGGAAACCCTTTTTTATATATCTGCCTAATTGAGGGGGGCCTATAGACCCACTTAAATTTAGGGGACCTGTACACCTACCTACTTAGGGGACTTACATTAATTTTAAAGGGAAGGGAAATTGTGGAAAAATGAGGATTTAATTATTTTCAGGGGTTTAGTGTTGGTCGGAAAAAAAAAATCGCATTTAAAGGGGTGAAAACCGGGGTGGAGAAGAAACCCGGGAAAGTGAAACGACTTACTGGAAAAAAAGTCACATTTTGGGGGTCACTAAATGTGCCGAAAAGTAAACTCTTAAAATATGTGCAATGTGTTTAAAGGTTTATATTTAGTAATGGTGGGCGGGGATTTTTCGTCAATGTGGGGGGCGAGATTTTGTCGGTTTTAAATTTAAATTTTTTGTTTTTTTTTTTTTGGTTTTGGTTTTGGTTTTTTTGTGGTTTTTATTCAGTCACTTTTTTTGGTGGTGGGGTGGTGGGGGGTTTTTATCAGTCCTATGTGGGGGTGGTGGTGATTATTCAGTTTATTTTGTGGTGGGGGGTGGTGGGTTTTTGGGGGTATTTTTCAGTCACTATGTGGTGGTGGTGTTGTGGGGGGTTTTTTCTCACTATGTGGTGGGGGGTGGTTTGGGGTTTTTTATTCAGTCCCATGTGGTGGGGGTGGGGTTGTTGGGGTTTTTTTTTTATTCAGTCATAAAGGGGGTGGTGGGGGTGGTGTTGTTGGGTTTTTTCAGTCACTATGTGGTGGTGTTTTCGTGGGGGTTTATTCAGTCACTTTGGGAAATCGTGGTGTTGTTTGGGATTATTAGGGCAAGGTTTTGGGTGGCACTGTGTACAATATGGCAGGGGGAAGAGCTAAAGCGGGCGTCACATTTCGTTAAATTTAAATTTTTTGGGGGCCCCCCTTCGTGCCCGGGGTGGTGGCACTTTGCGGTAAACTAAGTTATTTTTTTGGTGCAATTTGGCCCTCGGTTTTCAAAAAGGGTTTTGCCCTCAATGCTAAGACTGTGGATTCAACCCTAGGATGCCCCTTTATTTATCCCAAAGGGTGAAGTTTGGCGGGCCCGTCTTTAAATTGCTTTGGGTAAAATTAAATTTGGGCCCTTTAAAGCCGGTTTTTAAAAAAAAAAAAAATTGTGTTAGAGTAGAGGAGGAGTTTTTTCCCTTGGGTGGCTATTTCTTATGGTTGTGCCCAAATGGGGAAAATACGCCAGAGAGTGGTCAAATTAGGCTGCAAAACCATCTTTCATTCAAGGTTTTTAAGCAGGTTCCTAAGATTTAGGGTTACATGTATGATTTATGGTTTCTTTGGGAGCAATTTTAAAAAAAAAAAAGAATGTGAGAATATGCCGTTTTATGAACCTGTCTACTGGGGTCAAAATCAGGCGCATTTAGGCTAAGATGACAATTCTGGCTCATTAAACCACTTTAAAAAGTGGTATCCCTTTCCCAGAGTAAAGACTTGGAATTGCCATACTGAAGCTATAAATCTAAATTTAAAGTTTTAAATCTATAAATCGAATTAAAACTAAAGCAAACGGGGCTGTGCTAGATGTCAGGCTGAAAAGATGACAGACTTCTGCCGCAGCCCGGTTCATACATGTTGCCCTTAATGTTTTTTCCACATTGGTCTTTTTGAGCTTGGAACCCAAAGCTATGCAATTGCCGCAAAACACAGAATTAGGGCCTTCGGTTGAGTAGATGATAGAGCCGTTTTTTAAATTTCAAAATAGGAGGAAAAAGAGTCGTCGGGGTTCCCCTTTTGCGTGGATTTTTAATCAGGGGTCTTTTTTCCCCAATGACAAGAACGCAATGAATGGGTCTGAAAATTAAAAAGTCGATCATGACTGGAGCATGATCCGACCATGTAATAGGCTCAATGGTCAAGTTCAACAACATATGGAGGGTCGGTGTATTGCCCAAAAAATAATCTATTCTAGTGTGGGTCTTATGAGGTTGATAGAAAAAGGTAAATTCCCTTTCCTTAGGGTCAATAACCCTCCAGAAATCAAACATGCCGTGGGACCTAATAAGCTTTCTAAAGGCCACTGAAATTCTGGCTTGGTTCACATTTGGAGAACTTCTTCTCAAAGCACTCCTATCCATGACTCAGAGAAAATCATATTAAATCTCCCTGTAAGAGAGGTGAGGATGAAGTGTAGAACCCTGGCGAAGCCTTATGTAAGGAAGAAAAAATGGGAGGTATTTGGAGATAAACTTGTTTTGTAAAATTTTGGTTTTTCCCAAAAAGTAGATTTGGATATTGTTCCCTTTCCCCGGGGTAATAACGTGACAAAATCTGCAGTGGACATGAATTAGCTATGAGTATAGCAACTCCTGGCTTCTTTTTCTCATTAGTGGCAGAGAAGGCCTTTGGGTGAAATTATTTAGCAAAACTGAAAGACCCCGCGGAATTGAAATGGGTTTCTGAAAAAACACTGTCGTTGTAAAGATCTACTTTTCAAAAAGGGACTAATTCCTTTCTTTGGGTTGAGGCTTGACTTTAAAGTTATGCACTAAACCATTCTCCTTCAAAAATGAAATCTGTGATTATGAGAGAGTTGTTATACTCCCTATTAGGGGGGGTTGAAAGGAATGGAGGACAGGGTAGTCTGAGGGGAAAGAACAAATGGGAAAAAAAAATTAACAAAGGGGAGGAGGGATGAAGACACATACAGAACAAGCAAATAAGAAAAAACAAAATCTGTAAGAAATGAACTAGTAATGCAACCAGAGAATTCTACAAGACAAATGTGAGAGATAAACTCTTATAGCTCAACGTCTCTGATTTGAGAGGACCGGATGTAGTTCAAAACAAGATGAAAAAAGGAAACCCAAAAAACCGGAGACCAAAAAGAAATGTTCAAAAAAGGGCTTCCACCCCTCACTGAAGGGAAAACTCTTCAGACAGAGCAAACAAGAGAGGTTACGCACAAAATAGAAATTAGAAACTACGAAACAGGATCAAATGTCCCGCAAAGCAGGGGCGTCGCTAGGCTGTTTTATTCGGGGCTTGGGCCTCGAAAAAAACCCCCCTGTCCCCCGAGGCTCCGGGTCAGGCCTCTGCGTGGGCTGGAGCACCGACTGGCTCTTCAGCGATGTGGTCCGCTGGAGCACACAAGGGGGGGCTTTGGGGGGCAGAGAGGACGCCCCCTGCCCCCAGACAGGTGGACCGCAGGTCCTACACCGCGAGGTGCTGGGCCCTCAAGCGCTGGGGCCCGCCGGGGCCCCCCGGGAAAACCCGGCGGTCGCGGGGACATCCGTATCGCGACGCGGCCCTGTCCTCGGGCGCCGGGTATGGCCGTGGCCGAGGAGTCCCGGAGGAGCGCGGGCTGAAGAGGACGGAGCGCGCTCGCGGGGGAGTTAAGGTGAGTATTAAGTTGTTTTTTTTATGCGTTACCTGCCTCAGTCCCCCTATATATCCCTGTCCCCTATAATCTGTGTCCCCCCCTACCCCTCCTGTGCCCCATAAGCTCCCTGTGGCCCCCAATCCTGCCTGTGCCCCCCTTTCCCTCTCTGTGGCCCCCTATTTTTGCGTCCCCCAAAATGCCTGCTGTGGCCCCCATATGCTGCCCCGTGCCCTTTTTACCTGCCTGGACCCCCTATACTGCCTGGCCCCTTAATGCCTGCCTGGGCCCCCCAAAGCGCTTGCCCTTTTTTTCCTGCTGTGGCCCTATAGCTGTGCCCCCCTTTACTGCCCGTGGCCCCCCTATCCCCGCTGTGGCCCCCCTATGATGCCTGTGCCCCCTATTACTGCCCCGTTGCCCTTATACCGCCTGTTGCCCCCCTTACGTGTGCCCCCCCTTATACTGCCGTGCCCTTTTATACCCGCTTGTTGCCCCATATACTGCCCCAGTGCCCCATTTTTCTGCCTCAAAGACCCTTTTTACCCTTGTTTTGGCCCCAATTTTTGCCCGTGCCCCCTTTATAATGCTTTTTTCCCCTTAAAATGCCTGTGGCCCCCTTAGCCCATGCCCCCATTATGCCCTTTGGCCCCTTTTATGCTCAATGACCCCTTTTAACCGCTGTGGTCCCCTTATGCTGGCCCCCTTACCTGCCTGGGCCCCTATTTTACTGCCCGGTGCCCCTATAGACCTGCCCCGTGTCTTATATACCTGCCTCGTGCCCTAATTCGCCTCGTGCCCCTATACTGCCCGTGGCCCTATACTGCTGTGGCCCCTTTATCTGCCTGTGGCCCCATATACTGTTCAGTGCCCCTATATACCTAACTGAGGGGAGTATCCTAAAAATTAGGGTTGCTGGAAATGTGAGGATTTTAAGATTTTGTGTCCAAATCCTCAGGGAGAGTATTGGCCCGGGGCAATCAGATGAAGGGGGGAAACCGGATGGAGAAAAAAAGGGAAAGTGAAAGACGTTACAGAAAGCGTCTCGGTGAGTTACTAAATGTAAAAGCAGTGTAATCACTTATTGTTTGCAGGTTACATACAAATGTATTACCCCTTATGGCCCTGTATGGTGGTGGGATATGTAATCAGAGCCCGTGTCAGTGTAGTAAAAGTGGGGGCGGTTCGGTCGGGTTTGGGAGGATTATTTGAGTTAAAATGTAATAGTTTTGGGTCTTGGTTTTGTAGGAGTGTTTTTTTTTCACCCCAAACACTGTTTAGATTGCTCCATGTATCGGTGGATTATTTTGGTGACTGTTTAGGGGTATTGTATTTGAAGGTGAGAAGTTTTGAAAAAAAAAATTTTTTGGTGATTTTTATGTAAGTGACTGTGAGGGATGGAGGGATTGTGTGGGGTGTGCAGAAAATTAGTGACAGGAACAGAAGGTTTTTCTTGTAAAGTTCCAATGGGCGGGAAAAAAAAAGGGGCCCCAGCCCCGGATGTTTTTTGGGGGCCCCGCAACGCCCCTGCCCCAAAACCCATCAGCATAAAAATACTTTGATTAATGAAATTCCCGCAATAGAATAAAAAACACAAATTCCCAATAAAAAAACAATTTTAAAGGGTAGACATCAAAACAGAATCAGTACTTAGCCTTTTTAGAAAAAAGGCCCAGCATCAATGTGGGGGGAAGTGAGCCTTTGGGTGGGGAGAACTCCCTGGAGAGCATTCTTTAAATATAGAAGCTGGCTGCCAGATCAGAGGTAGTGGAGGAGGAAGAATGGAAACTTTGCAGTTTTCTATCTTCAGAATTGAGTCTGAAAAGGGTTTTGGAAGTTTGTAAAACAGGAAGATCTTAGTGTCATTGACGACCCTTTTGGGGGCTGTGAGAGCAAAGGGGAAAATTCCATCTTATGAAAAATTTTTTGGCCTTTAAAAAGGTTGTTCACTACAAAGGTTGCTTTTTTGTTAAAAGGGCCCTTTTAAAAAAAGTACTTTGCTTTTTGTGTCCATTCCCGGGTCCTTTCTATTCTGATTCCCTCAGGTCACTAATGTTGGAATCTCCTGTAGGTGGAGCATGGTTGCTTAGCTACAGACTAGTGTCCTCAGCAACTCACTACTGCAGGCCCCGAGAGCCCGTCAAGCCCGTTAAAAACGCCCCCCCAAATTAAAAAAAAGAAACCAGAAACAGGACTGAGGAAAAATATGAATCGATTTACTAAAACGACCCCTTTAATATAGTGAGTAGAGGCTTAAGATGGTAACACTTCTGCAGGTATACCACGATAGATCGGGGAAGTACTGAATTGGGGAGCACTAGTATACAATATGGCGTAAGCCCCTGGCCTTTTCCATTATTGCCTCTTTAACCGTATACTCTTGCAGACAACAGATAATGTCTCTAGGGAGTGAAGAGGAATTCTTAGGCCGAAGAGCTCTGTGTGTTTTATCTAGCTTGAAGGAGCGAGGTGAGAAGTCCCCCAATATTTCACCAAAAATATAATCCAATATGACTTGTAGGTTTTCCTCCCCGTGCCGCCGGTAGGCCTCCAATTCTGATATTGCATCTGCGGTCCCGGTTATCAAGGTCCTCCAGGTGACGGGCCATATCTTTAATCGCAGAAATTTGAGTAGTGATAGCAGGATGAAGCTGAGGAATATATTTGCGCGTTGTCATGGTCGTCCTCCAACATCTCCACTCGTGATGCTATTTGCTTGACATCCTGCCTTAAAGGGGTTTTGCCACGAGGTAATGTTGACGTGGGATCCTCCAAAATGGGTATTTAATCACTTTTCTAAATATATGTGATTAAAAAAATTGCAGCCTGAGGGGAGCTACAGGCTGCCTTACCTGCCCTTAGTTACTTCAAAGCTTTATTATATCGACCTGACAAGAGCTGCTGGCCCGGCTTGCGCAGAGAAGCTTCTTATCTGATGAGACCTGAGCTGCCAGAAGCTTTCAAGGCACCGGGTTAGAAATTTTTGTTTTTTTGTATACAGAATCCACTAGTTGTAGTGTGATTATCGGGAGTAGATCCTGCTTTATCTGATGACAGGGAACCAAGGAAGAAGCTTTCAAGCTGCGGGGGAAAAAAGCTGTTGTCTTTTGTATACAGAATACCCCAAGTTGTAGTTTGATTATTTGAGTGAACATTTCACACGACCCCTTTATGCACGGCTCTGTCTCTGGCTGTGTCTCTCTCACTCTCTCAGCTCCGTGGCTTGTTTACATTTGCTTCTTAGCAGATAAGGCACCTCCTGGCAAAACCCCCCTTTAAGCTAGCAATCTCCTCTTTACAGGCAGCCTTGACATCAGCAAGTACAATTTTTAAATCATCCTTAGTTGGTAGATGATGCAAAATATCTGTCCAAAGGTGAAAATATGTTAACTGTGGGCTATGTGAAACATTAAAAAAGTCTTGGGACCCATGCCATGACAATTTTACACTGCCAGAGTCCAGATTTGGAGAGCGGGATGGAGACCCAGAATTTATTGGCTCAGAGCCCACAGAGGCTTAAGGGAAGGGTGATGCTGAATCAGACTGTTTCTCCTGATGGGGAGGTGAGGCAGCCCTAGGTGTAATGGCTACCCTTTCACTATATAATGGTGTGATATGCTGCGTTTTGTTAGGGGGCCCTGTAATAGCTGACAAATCATGGGAGACAAGCCTGCCACATTCTGTACTTGTGCTGACGCTTCTAAGTGCAGTCTGGTTGCTTTCACGGAATGAGGCCGGAATGGCGAGGCAGAGACTCTGAGCACCTCTGCTGGTGCCGACCGAGGCAAGGGAGCGGGATGTAAGGGGTGCGGGGCCGGCCTGTAATGCAGCGCGGGGAAAAACTGCGGCGTGGAGGTACGAGTCCAGGGCCATTTGAGCTGGGAAGGATGTCGCTGCCTTTTCTGGACTCCCTAACAACTGAGGTCTCCTCTTACCCATTTAGGGAGCGTTGCAGCTGCAGGAAAGCTGGTTTGGACAGCTTATCAGGGGGAGCTCCCTCAGAATGCAGCCATCTCCTGCAACTTCCGGTGACGCTAACCCAACCCCCTGATCTGAGTTTTCCTTGATGAGTGGCACATCTATATTTAGTCATAAATGACTTTTGAGCTATATACTCAACAACCAAAACAAATCCAGTACTGCAGATCAACTTTGAAAGATATTGCCTCATTGGTTGGCATCTGTCATTTTTGTTTGCGTCATAAAAAGGTTCAAACTGTTGTCTAATAAAGTTATAAATTTAACCCCTTTCCTGACTAAGTCTTATGGGCCCCTTTTCCTAAAATTTTTGGGGTTTGGTAAAAATAGGTATTTTGTTTTAATTCTTTCCTAAATAAAAAAAAATTTCATCTGCAGTACTGCGACTGCATAGCTTGGTCGTCCCGGGTTGGAGACGGCAGTAAAACCCGCCCTGTTGGAGAAAAGGGGGGGTCCCCCCAAACGTCGTACGCCCCCGCCCCGCCCCCCTGTCAGGTACTGCCGTGCTCCAAGCGGAGCGACCATGCTTGGGAGTCGCAGTACTGCAATGAAAAATACGTTCTTCAACTCTATTATCCGCTTATATTTGGAAAAGTTTCCCATAATCGCAAGTAGTCTACTGCTGTCATTCAAGTTTTTTGTATTTATGGGACTTTTTTTAATACATTTTCTTAAAATGTTTTTGCAATTTAAAGAAGCTGCCATTTTTTCTCTGTTTTGACTGTGTTGAGGGTTGAGGAGCCCTGGCTAAGGCAGACTTGCCCTATAGCGGTCTTTGTACTTATATGAAAAGTAGCTACGTTGAAAAATAGATGCATCAATAAAAAAGTAAAGCACATAAGGGCACCAATAACATAGTGAGTTTAGATTTTTACATTTAAGATGTCATATCCATTCTATGTCCACATCAGATGATCTTCTGGGACTGCCTATTGGCCTCTACTGCAATACAGCGGTCTTTAGTTCTCATGTAAACATTATATTTACCTCCTTCACTCAGTAAGAGTATTGTGCAGTAGGACAATGACCCAAAACACACAGCCAGGGCAACTGAGTGGCTCCGAAAGAAGCATTTCAAGGTTCTGCAGTGTCCTAGCCAGTCTAGACCTGAACCCAGGGCTGTATTTACAGGTCGTGCTGCCCTAGGCACTAAACCCTAATACACCTCCATTAACCAATTAGATTACCACGCCCTTTTCATATTATGCCACACTACAACCATGTAACGGCTCAAGAAGAAATCTAATTGAAGGTTTGCCTTCATCCAGCTTTCCTAGATGTTGGAGAACCTATTCAGCATACAGGATAGACTGGAGATGTCGCCACACTGTGCCTACACCTAAACCATTAGGCTTCAACCAATAAAAGCCACACTGCAGCTTAAAGGAAATATGTCACCAATATTTTATTTATCAAATCAAGACCCTGATCCATATTCTTTTCTTCTTCAACATTTTTATTTTCTGATTGTAGATTTTAGTTTGGTCGTCTGTATATGATTATGATCTATGACAGACATTCTCACCCATAGCAACAAATCAGACTTCATTTTCCCAGAATGTTCTAAGAAATGAAGGCGGTCAGTGTCGGACTGGGAAGTCTGGGGCCCAACAGGGGAGTTGATCTTGGGGGCCCATCCTACTGTTCATGAAAATATTACTGGCCTCTCGAACATTAATGCGCCCATTTTACCACATAATACAGTGTGCAAAACAGACTGTATTGTGTAGTATACAAAACCAAGGGAGTCACAGATTTGTCAGTCTAACATATCATAGACACATGGGGTAAGTACTCCATCCATAACCCCCCACAGCCCATAAATCCCCCCACCCACATACAATATCCCCCCCACGTTTCCCTTTGGGGGACGCACCTCACCACCTTCTAAAATACACACCAACAAGAAAATAAAAGTTAACTCCCAATCACAGGGTCAGGTGTTCCCTAACTCACAAATCAGAACACATGTACGCTGGCACTATACCTGCGCCCTATAAATTAAACACTGCATAGGAGATCACATTCCCCCCCCCAACCCTTTCAATCCTTTCTCCCCCC